>CAJDSM010039038.1:7545-20295 GCA_903981925.1 Ostrea lurida
CAGGCAGATTACTACATAGAAAGGGAAAGTTGACGAATTCGAAGGACCAAAGGACCGCCGCATTTAGTCGCCTCTTACGGCAAGCAAGAGGATGTTGAATACCTACTCTAACCCGTATCTAGCCACATTGTATTTAGTAAATAATTAAATGCAAATATACATTATGTAAGTATTCCCATTTATTTTATTAACTATGATTAACCACACTAAAAAAAGATTTATAACCTAAAGTTATTTCAATGTGTTTTATTTTTCGACAAGGAAATCTTTATATTTTGAAAATGTCTAGTTTATATGATGGGTAATATTTTACAATTATTGCTGTTTTGGCGGTTAACACGATGATTTGGACACCTGAGAAGTACAATATACACCGAGCCCGAAGGTGTATAAATCATCGTATTGACCGATAAAGCAGCAATAATTGTTTTATTATATGATGAAATTTAAAAACCTTCAAGATTGTTCTTTAATTTAATTATAAGGACGTGAATCGATAGCGGCAAGTTGACTGAGAAGTCAATAAATCCTAATAATCGGAAGTCATTTTTTTTAAAAGTCCACGTGGAGTAACATTAATCAAGATTATTTGATTTTATATCACTTTATTCAAATAGTCCAACCATTAACTATTAGCACAGTTTTTGGGTTTCCGGGTCGGTTATCTTGGGTGCCTCCCGGTTTTATATGAAACGACTCGGCTTCGCTACTATGGACGAGGTACACTGTCAGACTATAGCTACACGGGTCGAATTATCTACAAAATTTACGGATGTTGAACCTCTATCCCCGCAATGGTGCTATGAACATAGCCGACCGTGTCAGGCACTAAGCCAGACGACTTCACTATATGCCCTTTTTCATTAATCCGACATCATCCCCGGAATGGCTCACCAGTAAGAACGCATCCCGTAGACGAGAGCGTCCGGAGAAACAGAAAGCGTGCCACAAAGTCACTCTTGCGAAACCCACCATTAGCGAGACCAACCTCAGAACACCCAACGCTTGCCAAGCTGTCGCCTTAGGACCGACACAGACATGTATTCACGCTTCATGGAGGTTAACTAGGTTATAAACGTCTTTGATCCACCCCCAGGGTGTTGTTCTAGAAACGGAAAAATAACCGCGAGGATGGAATAGGTACTGAGCGCAGTTAATTTGTCATCGTCTGCCCAATTAAATTTAATATTGGTCTAATACGAATTGGGTGGCGAGATAATTAAATTCACTTTCATGTCATATGTGTTCGCAAAGACAAGTGCCCGCAGATTAGTAGGAAACAACAAGGCGAAATCACGGTTATCAATGTTCATTTTTATGATGTGGCTCAAATAGTGGATTGGTTCTCCTCATGGAATTATTCGACCACATTTATTTCTATTTGGGGAAGACAGAAAGTAATCAATAAGTGGGTCCTCTGACATATTAATGTACAATGCTAAGGGATGACTTTCAGGTACAACTATAGGAACATATCTCTTGATAAATTTTATGCACAAAACATTTCTCAGCTTGGACTAGAGTATTGGGAAAAGAAGCAGGAGATGAATGCTACTATAGGTTTTGATAAATGTATCAGATCATAAATGAGAGAGATATTCCTTAGGAGGCACTTATGGGTATTATAAGAGACTCTTTGGCAATAGTTATACAGTAGGGGCCATAGGATATGGTGGCAAACGTATAATCTGGTAGGCGAAGATCGACGAGTCAGTATGGAAAATTCTCGTATTCTCCACAACATTTGCCTAATTGACACTTATTATACTTTACGCCAAATTGCTTCTACAACAATTAATTCAAAATAATTGATTATGGAGTGTGCTTTTTATGGTGAATTAATGCCGTGTTTGAGTGAATGTTCTGTTGGTCGGTATTTTCCGCCGATTGGTGCATTCCACTACTAATCCAGCAAACATTACCGGCACAATTTGGTCAAAAGTGGTTTCTCATACCGATTAGGCTTGGTAACACTCATGCAATACTATGTTTGTTTTTTGTTATTGGTTGAACAGAAACCTGTAAAGTCAATCAAACATGGAACGAAAATATTATATAGCTATGTTCGCCGACATGTCTAGCGGACTACATCGAATGACAAGTATTGGATACAAACGCGCGCTGAACTGACGCATATACTGCCTAACTGTTTTTCTTCAAAATTAAGTCTGAGAAAATAGCATGTTGATAACGGACAGATAACTCAATTTGTAGAATTTTTGTACGGTCTGAAGAAATAATGCTAATTCTTCACGACAACGTGGGAGTGAGACATAGATAAAGAAAAGAGCAATAAAATCTAGCAAGTACACAGACAGGCAACGTCCACAATTGTATTTATGGAGCAAAACACGGCGGACGTAGAGGTTGGGGCCAAACTCTCTTCTGATAGGCCAAGCACAAACAACCTGTACGTACACCATGGGTACCACTAATTAGAGCCTGGCATTAGTGGGCATCTTCGTGGCAAATTACTTGCCTACTGGAGGCATGCTGGCTGGCACCACACTAGGATTTTCGATGGTTTCTGAACATTTGATCAAATGCAATTATCTATGCATTGATTTGTTTATGAGACTATGAGCACAAGGTTATTTACGTTCCTTTTGGGGCTTCTAAAGAAATTAGCGAAAATCTTATAGCAGTGGGATCACTAGTTTGCACAAGATCTGATCCGCGTCTGGCTAGGTCATATCTATTTCTTTATGATGCATGGGCTAGCTTTATTCTCCAGGAGAATAAATGACGAGTTGGTGCCCACTACAATGGTTCATTATTATTATCAATCACTATTTGGATACGACTTTTTGTTTTTTGCTGAAGGCCTCAATTCATCCGGAACTTTTCTTCATACGTGATCATTCAATCTCATATATTCTCTCTATACTAAATGTATCGATAAGGTCTCGTTAATAGTTGTCTTAAGATTCCGAGATAGTCGCTATATCCCGGAGCTAAAAGTTACTGGTTAATTTATCCAGACATGTAAAAAATCTTTGATGGAGAAGACTATGAAACTGAGGTATCTCGGGGTTCAGGTGCTTTTTTTAAGAGGGTATTGGAATTTTGTGGATTTGGACTTCATATTAAATTATCTGTATCTTGCCTTTATTCTTTTGATATTAATCTTCTTTATATTATTTGTTTAGTATATATATTATATATTCTATTATTTATATTTGAGTCTGTTTTTCTATCTCTTATTTCGGTTTTTTTGTTTTATGTTGTGATGATGTGATCTATTTATTATTATTTATTTATTTGTGTGTCTTAGGTTTATATTATATTTGTGTATTTTTTTCTTATACTGTGATGTATTATCTAGTGTGTTTTCTGTTTTTCTGGTATCTTATCTTTGAGTATCATAATTATTATTATCTTTATGTGTGCTTTTATTTTGCAACACCGTGTCTTCCATGTGGCGGGGTGATGGGAGTTGCTGTATACACAATTGGTGTATCCGTAAGACGTATATTTATGCAAGTCTGTCTGCGGGTTACTATCATATTCAAAACACACTTAATTGGGGGATACATAACGTAATTCGGCTAATGTGCAATACGAGAAACGTTATAATCAGAGTTTGTGAGGTTAACGTCAAAAAAGAAGCATATTAAAAGGTCCAGATTGTCAGTGGGCATGGAATTGGACAATGTCCTATAGTATGTCCTGATGTCTTGTGGTAGATATTTTCCAATATCAACTATATTCTCTAACGATAGTTGACGAGTCAATTTTATTTGTATTGGTTCTGATGCTCATAACACATTCTATGGTGTAACTATAAATTTATGTACTACAAGATCACATGCATAGCTAGTTATTTATACAACAGATCAAGTTGATCAAAGAGGGGTAGAGATGAGGAGGTGAGAAAATACGGTTGGTATACAAATTCGGATGAGGGTGTAACTAACGGGAGTGGTGAGAAATTTTATGTGAGTAATTTGTATTTACGCGGGGGGAGAGCAGAAAGAGGGTTCTCATGGAATCCCCATCTGGCGGCATTCACATAGGGCATAAGCTACCTGTCTGAGCAAAGAGCATTGTCAATTTATTTACACTGACCTTTCTATATGGAAATTATTATCAATAACATATGGTGTTGTCTGTTGGAACCCTGCATGCACTTCACAACAATAAGAAAGGTTATAAATATTCGGAAATATCAATTTGTTTGCCTTAACGGACATTCTGGCAAATAATCCCTTTTAGTACTAATACAAATTTTATCCGTATACATAATATGGTGTGTTCGTGAGTCCTATCATCCTCACCTCCAACGACACCAGTCTTAGTGCTAGACTTCCAATTACACGTATTTGTGGTGATATAATTTGAATGAATAATAAATAGTTAATCGTAGGTAGACTTAAAGATAGAGCTATTAAACAGATAGAAATAAGTTGCAACATTAAGTAATTTCAAATCCAGAGACAGTGACAATAATCCTATTTTGTCATTGGAAACGTATAACGGATTAATTTTATAAGTGTCTGGAGATGTCTTTTTCTTTTATGTGCTGCGTTCATCAGGTGGTGGTCCAAAAAATGAATGATTTCCAGACGGAGGGTATTTGAGGGGGCTTATTTTAGGCTGCCAACGACATAACGGCTACCCTATTTTCTTGGGTCCGAAATGTGCCTGTCTGGCGGCTCAAAAGTATGAACTGGAGGTCAGATGCGAGTTATCCATCAACAATGTTTAAGTCTCTCAATGAAAAAATCATCCCTCAGACAGATGAATAATCAGGCTAAGGATTAGATAAAGATGTAGACAAGTGCTGAATGAGGTGATACGTTTCTATTTTTTGGCAAGTGGAGAACCAGCTGGCGCACTCTGGGGTCAAGGAGAAAACGGGAACTTAATCAGTGGGCATAGTTTATAAGGATGTAGATTACAACAGATATATGTCAAGAGTCGGGAAGGCTCGCGCGATCTTCAACCATGCAGATTAGTAATCAATATAATTAATATTTTCGATCCCCACGCTGTTCGGATTCCTCAATCCTGGGCGCTCTGAGCCTGGCAGTGTGTCGACTGATACTATAGACCCCGAAAATATAAAAATATATTGACATATTTAGCTAATCGGGGCGATCAAATCTCACAGCGGTGGAACAAGTTAGCGAAAACATAGGGAAAATTTTATACTCCACATAACAAGACATCTGTTTACATCTTATTACCTACACGCCTAATTGCCATTCTTTTTTCTAATGTAGCATATAAAAACAATGAACGTATAACAGAGGGTCATGAGAATGCTACGATTCAAGCTAAATATATTCCCCTCCATAAAAACTAGTAACCACAAAGATGCCTTCTTGAAGGGTTGCGACGGAGGCAACACGGAATTCTGACGGTAAAGCGAGAGGGCGCAGGTTAAAACAATCAGAGTGCCTATGTCCGTGTACGCGGATTAAGATACCTACTCTGCTGACCGGGCGACACCCCAGTAGCAGCCTCGGTAGTCGAATACCAAGCCTAACACGACGGGGAAGGTTTTATCCCGTCGGTCAACTCATCAGTTCTCTCAATGCTTCAAGTGCATATGTTAACGAGGGTCATTGCCCCGGACTATAATAAAGGAGCTTGCAAAATTTTCTGAGGGACACAACAGTTACTCTCATTAATATTAGCTATGGGCGAGCTGTTACGGTCATTAGGAATCGTTGACTCGGGAAAAGCACTACTGCACTCCGATCTTGCCGAACTTCTCGGAAGAATCTCTGTACCCTTTCTAATTGTGACATACGAGTCGCTTTTATGCTCACGAGTGGGTTAAGTGGCGCCCACCCCACAGTGGCCACAAGAAACTTTCTTGACCAGGTATTATTGGGTGATAGAGATACCAGTCACGACAAAAGTGTGATTCAATACGCTAACCTCATCTATGCGTTTGAGGTAGAATTACACCTGAAATCTAACTGTATACAATCTCTTCAGTAACGTCGCAATTTTTGTAGCTCGAATGTGCATAGTCGAGAACCATCAATATCGATGTGTGAAGTTCTAACTGTCTTGTAGGTACAGTATTAAGTTCGTGACAACTAAAAGCATTCAAAGGTCAATGGCATCACCATTTTTTAAGAATCTCGTTGTCTCGAGCTTAGCTCTTTTCACCCAAAAATCGCTAAGATTAAGCATTACCAATTTAGCACATACAAGTTACCATGATGGGAGGCGTTGTACGCACAGTTTTATTTTTCAAGATAAAGGAGGCATAGCCCAACTTAACAGTGGTAGTGCTCGCGACGGGCCAATGTTTAGGGAGATCCAAGACTTGAATTTGGATTGACAGCCAGCATTTTAAGGAGAGGCAAATACGGATTGAGACACAACAACTGAAACTTAGATGCTTAATATTTGAAATGGGGCTCTGTTAAGACGATCAAATCAATTAATCCCCAAAACTGATATTAAATAGCAAGCACAAAGTAGGTGATAATGGAGAACTCGGACCTCTCGAAAAATTGTCGAAGGACATGATCATCCGCTTGGATTGTGCATGTGAGGATTAGAGCTATTCATATTAGACTGCAGGGCACCGAGTTCTACAACGCGACAGTTGAATCCCCTGATGCGAAATTATAGATGGGTACATGCGGGATTACTCAGATCGTCTCATAAATCTAGACAAAGACTTAATAATGTAAGTACATCCAACAAAGCGTACATGGCCAACTCGTATAAAACTATATCTGGATTGGCTGGGGATCATCTAATGCCCGGCATCGAATTACAGGTGTACAGGATAAACTGGCAGGTCCGCGTGGACAAGCACTAGCGGGCGATGGGAGTTGATTGGTTAAGACTCAAAGAATTCTTCGTTCATTCTAATATTGGGATAGCTTTAACAATAGATATTCCACTCTCGCGCTAGGGCTTTAATCGTTAGAGCTTCTGTTTTAGGCGAGTGAATCAGCGCACATGTACGAGTTCTTGACAATTCAAGGGCATCCATAGAAAAAAACTAAGTCATACAGAATTCTTCAGGAATCGGAGATTGTTATATATGGGATATCGTTACTATCGAAATTAATGTTAAATAATGACAGTGTCACTGAATCGGAAATTTTACGAGGGCTTCATCGACTCTGGTACTGTGTCTCTTAACCTTATGCAACTCATTACAGATAAAGAACCTGGTTTTGCAAAGTTGGTATGGGGAGGCAAATTACATGCAAATGCAACCCGAGATACCTTTGAAACTTATACATCAGGTACCTCTAACAGCTGCAATACGGTTATATTGTCGGACCATAGCACAATACACGCAGTTTTATACGGTGACTGTAAATATTGCGATATACACACTTTTACATGTTTTCTCGTTTCGTGGTTGTTGGCGATGTTTTCATTAGAATTATGCCCTCTTCCTTCCGGGATTATGGAGGTATGATTGCGTCGGATTAATAGTGATGGTGTCATTATGCCCAGCACTTGAAGCGCGACGGAGTGCTATAAATTCGGAGAGTTTAATAAGAAGGGGCTACTCACGTTACAAGTTTACAAGGCTACCCTGAAGAGTTATATTTGAGAGTGCAGAATGAATTTGTAGTTTAATTTGGTGGATGTTTCGTTTTTACATTAATTGCAAGTTGGATAAAATTATCTTATGGATCTTTGGACTCTGATAACATCAGTTTACAAACTAACTTTCATATACGGTGGTTGCATGTAGCTAATTCATGTCCAATTGGATAAGGAAACAATTGCAGGTTCTTGGTGATTTACAAATTAGGTTTTTACTGACACAACCCATTGCACAATCAGAGGTACTCATCGATGGCGTTTACGATCTTGTAATAATATAAAGTCAGTGTTTTGTTTTGAAACAGAACGCCGAGGACGTAGTAATCCACTTCAGTAGTAAAACCCACAAGGAAAAAGGGAATTGGCTTTCATTCAGAACAGCTGTAGGCTCATATGAACATTGAGTGAATTTCGCATTTATGATTTTGCTGTGGGGGTGAAAGTTTCAAGGCTTTTGTTGGTCGGACATTAGGTGCTGAGGTCAATTTGATATAATTCCTAAGTTGTTCGCGAGTGGAACTTAGGGGGATATACAAATTTAGGATCACGTGTAAACGGTTGAGGAAAATCCGAACGGAATTAAGTGAGTCAAACACCACTTATATCTTTCAGGGTTTGTCTTCCTACGGACATCAATAAGTTCTGGCAAGAAGTGTTATGCAGACTAAAATATTTGTACCCGACTACATATCATCTAACATTGCGACTTATTGGACGGGGCAGGACGTGGCTCTAATTATGTATATTACAGTGGTTTGTAGTGTGGTTGCAGTCAGGTATTGGTTACAAACCACATCAGTTTGAGGATCAAGGGCAGTGCCATAAGGTTGCGTCGGGCAACTCACCTTGCGTTCCGAACACAAGGCTTTCGGTTTTCGGCCAGTTAAGGGCTGCGCGGGGAATTGGGGGACTACCAAGGCGCCTGGTTGAGATAAGCTTATCAAGGGACTAGTAAGGACCAGCGGTGTGGGTTCAAAAGCCACTTGATTTGGGACTGGGCAGAGATGACATCTGTCGATAGATTAGGCGCCTTGGCATAGCACACCATGCAGCTCCAACGGTCGGGCGACAGCGAGGAGCTACTTCCTGTCTTACGCACCCTGAGCTAACGTCGCCTGGGTGAATGTCTGTCAGGCGGGCAAGTTTTGCTACGAACGTCTTGTTACACTTATGTTTTAGAGTTTTACGACTCAACTTGTTCACGCGTTCCGTTACCTTGCTCTTTCTTGTGGTAATTGTTAGGTCGCCTAATATTCTTTAGTTTGATTATTAATAGTAGTTGTCTGGAATGTTCGAGGGTTGTATTTTTCTTGTTTTCTGATTTGAAAACAATCATTCTATACGTATAATTACTTACTAAAAACAATCTAACTCTGCTTCGAGCACTCCCATGGAAAGACGCACTAACTACTAAATTAATATCCATTTAGCGGATGACTCAGCTTCAAATATCGGATATGCCTTTTAAAATTGTACTAAGTGTGGTTAAAATATGAAGATAATCATTATGCTAAAAATGTTTTGATACGCGATATTTTACGCTTCAGTGTCGATCTGTATGTACACCTCAAATTTAAACTATTGCTTGTGTGAAAAACGTTGTAATACTGATATTACTGAGCAGTTGGGTAAGTTTAGAAAGTTTCATATAAATATCATATGTCACAGAGGAGAGTCATCCACTCATATGGCAAAGACTCAGAGCGTCGAAGTTCTTGTTGGAGTCTCTGTTGGGCTTTATTCCATATGTGGCATGAGATAATCATTTGATTCACGTGTTTAAAAGTGTTGTATCGCTCTTCAAGGTGTTGTTACTCGGGGTAAATATCCTCACAATATTCTTCTTGTATGAGTTGGCGCATCTAGCTGACATAGACACACGCGAGATTAGATACGTTTTGTTCGTTATAAAAAGGTGTGCTATCTACGGTGCTCAATCTATGAGTCACTGGTTTTACCAATGTAGGTATTTATAGTATAGATAATTTTTATTAACCATCGATTATACATGTCAGTTAAAATAGATGATCATTTTCTGATTTGACATCTACCTTAAATAGGAATTGCTTGTAAAATAAAGTACTAGAAGTAATTTCTGCATGTAACATATATGTGGTCCGATATTTTGTTTTATTGTAGTTGGGAAACAATCATACTTCTCGGATCCATGAGCGTACCGTAAGAGCACAACCCAGCCTCATTTCTGGAGGGATGTCAAATTATTCAGAATGTAATTACTACCCTTGTACATAAAGGTTGGTAACTAAAGTCTTTTTTTTCTCTTATTTCTAACATGAATGTTTTCAGAAGGACGATGTAGGAAATTACCGATGGGGGATTTCTGGAATTGGTTGACTAACCTAATAACGAGAGAGTTGATCGGAAATGTTGGGTGTCAGTCGAGCTTAAATAGTTATAAAGTTAGATTAAATTGTAATCAGATTGCATAAGGACAGCGTGGAAAATAAGCTGACAAAACGAATAACATATTATGCGGCAGTTAAGAATCTGTTTTAATAAATATACGAATAACAACAGACCTTTGGCGGAGTGTTCTTATGCTACGCATTCCCGGACGGTCTCGTTTTTTCGACTCTCATTGGCGGAAGCACAGCATAGTGCTCAGAATATACATCAGGATGAAATATTACGTGAAAACTAATCTATACTCATAATAGTGGGACATGGCGAATTATGGGGTCAATTTGTTTCTTTATTATCGAAAGGTCCAAACACAAGTAAATTATTTTTCTAGGTGATAGATAAGATATTTACTTATTTTATATTGGGAAATAATTGAGGTTGCTGGACAGCATGCACCGTGAACCTTTAACAACTTATCTCTACCCATTTTGGTAGGAATTTCATGACAGCTTATCTTCAGAATCACAAATCACCCCGTTGAAAAAGTGTTATCGTAAAAGAAGCTAAAATCAGTTTCCATCTCTAACTCGTACTGCGTCAAAATATAATTTTACGCATATTGGCGGTTAGTATATCGTTATTACATTTAGCGGACGACTTCTGCTCTCTTATAAATCGACTGCACGATTATAAATTTACATACGAAACCTTTTTCGCGAGAGACTTGAGAATGATGGAATAAGAACATTGCCTAATAAACCCAGAAATAACACCACAACGGCGTAAGAACAACGTCGTGTCCAAAGGAGTCTGCTGCTAGAACGCTATGATGGAAGAATGGCTTTGTAAGTCATGGTCCATCCTCACACTATGCGACCAAATAAATGAATCTCGAAATCTCATGGATTTTCAACAACTTCCGATTGGATCAGAAAATAGTTGGATTCCGTGACTGACGAAATAGTCACAAGAGCGAAACCAAATACAGGCTCATACATCCGATCCGATCAGCTTTGAGCGGACCGAGTACTCGGTACAAGGCCTGGCTTTACAGAATGTATGTAAGCAACTACGCCCGGGAAGAGGATATAACACCTAGTTTATTATAGATCGGAGTCGTTCTGGGCAATGTTCTGGCAGAATCCTTGCAAACAAAACGCCCTTTTCTGTCATTCGGGGACTTGACGCTTACTTTGACTTATTCCTGTAAATCCTAGTGGGCATAGGGCTGCAACCTCGACACGAATTTCAGCTCCAGTCGAACTCCGTGGTATATTCTAGGAGGCGCTGTTCCTTCATGTGGTGCCGGTTCCATGTCATCGCCGCTGCCTCTTTATTTCTTGGTTCGGGACGTACGGATCTTCTTAAGTCGCCAATGTTTTGTTTTGGCTCCCAAAGCCTTATATTCCCCTCACTCTCATTTCCCGCATCACTGTGGTTCGAAATCAAAGCTTGTGCTCCGTCGAAGGTTTTCGTTGGTTGGATATCCTCAAACGTGTGACCTACCAGCAGCATTGGGAAGACTTGCCCCGATAAAAATAATTTCTTCGTAAGAGGTGTTAATAACTAGTATCAAATAAAGTATGGTGTAATGAACTGTCTTAATGGAATTCGTAGATAAGTGCTTTTACAACGAAAACTGTGTGTGCTTTTCCTTAATTCGATTTAGCAATTGCTAAATGCTAATCGTATAGTTAAGGACACACCTCCGTACGTGGTCTTTTACCGTCCTTGACGCGCGTAATTCCATTAACATTACGGATTCATATTCATGTGGGATTGCCAAGAGTGGATCCTGAGTAAACAAATAGTTTGACTCGTCCTTCTTCCTATTTCTGTAGCCAAAACAAATAACCAAATAGTAACGATGAGTGGTATCATGTAATACTGTACGGAAGTCCACGCCTCTGTATTGCGAAAGGAAGAATTTATATATTTAACCACTGGACAGTAACACAATGAAATGAAACTGTTTAGCGCACCTTTTTCTGGAATGGAAAATGCG
Source organism: Ostrea lurida (assembly GCA_903981925.1). NCBI lineage: Eukaryota > Metazoa > Mollusca > Bivalvia > Ostreida > Ostreidae > Ostrea > Ostrea lurida. The sequence goes on from CAJDSM010039038.1 coordinate 19,454, forward strand.
ATTATCCTTGTCTGGTATGGTGTTTAGGGAAATCATCTACAGGAATTTTCCTTGGAAAATGGTAATACCCTTCGCATTTGTCAGTAACAAGCAAAGGAAGCAATATATAACAACGCTAAAATAATGGTAATAATCAGCAGTGTGGAATACACAAGGATGTAGGGTACTAGCCGTATGGGTGATTCAGAGCGTGTAGAAGACTATACGCTTTCACAGATAACTTTTTTTTTTAGCTGTCATTTGGTCACTGATATGCGATGTTTTACATATATTGCTTAAGATAACTTATAAGGAGCTCTTTTGATTGTGTCATAAAATCGGCGCTATATAATTATGCAATAATATAATAGATAATATTTAATAATAATATAAAGAATGTAATATTGTAAAATTTTATTTATTCATGCGCTTTTAATTAATAATGAAATCATGGCATCATGATGGTGTATTGCTGTGTTCCACTTCACTTACATTTATAGTATCTTTCCGTTTTATTTTTAGCTTATGCATAATATTGACTAGAAAACGATTACTAATTTTAAGGTATATAATACATGAAGGGACCATTTGCTTTAACACTGTAAATAATTTTAACTCTTGTTTTCCAGTAAATCAAGTACATGACGCCACATAGTTGATAGGACTTATGTATTAGAGTTGTAATTGTGTTCTCGTAAAGTTACATTTCATATGATTCTCGATTGTAGATTTTTTTTTCTTTAGGAGTAGCTTAAACTTAATACACAAAGCAGGAAACTATTAAATTGGAGACCTATTGTACTGAATATAAAATCGTGTTGAAATTTCTAATTACGACTCATCATCTGATCGCAAAAATCTGA
>CAJDSM010039039.1:4004-14601 GCA_903981925.1 Ostrea lurida
GCGCTCTGATCGGACTAACGGTCCTAAAAACTGAAGTCTAGTATCCTGGGTCGGAACGGAATGATTAAAAAATACGGATTTTATAATGATCATCTTATAGAGACAATCAATCAAAAAAAGTATGAAATGCAAGGTCAAGACGTTTTGGAGTATTTGCTCGTTAGTCTGAATGGAAAAATAAATAATATAAAAAAAATAGAACCTTGTTTGTGAACAAAAATGCTCCGTCTGAAGTATTGAATGATGATGTCCGTAACAATTATGATGAGTTTTCAATGTATATCCGAATTAATCACATTTATACATGAACATATTAAAATCGTGATCCCCTTACTGATTATTCCATACAGAAATATTCACATTGAACGAAATGAGAATTTACAACACGAAGTAGACTTTTATTTAAATAATAATGTTGCTTTGAAGTAAAGTCTCAGGTATCACATAGGCTAATCCCCCTCCGAATAAGGTCTATCTCACTGAAAACTTCCATATTTTATTTACACATATAATCTCGGAAAACGTCCGATAAACTAAAACGGAAGTCGATATTTCGGACCGAGTGATTTTTCAAAAAACGGCGTTTTCTAAAACTCGTCTCATAGACTTAAATCTCGCAAGAAACCCATTAATAAAGGTCTATCGAGGCGATTGAATACTGCGTTCTCCGGTACAATTTCAAGTGGAGTAGAGAAACTCAGAATGCGTGACCGATTTAAATTATTAATTAACATTATTGACTATAAATTGATACAATATTCAAAACAAATATTTAAAAAAAAAAAAAGTTAAAAATTGCAAATTTCAAAGACGAAAGTAGAAACTCTATTTCAAACGGAATTATTGCACACAAAAACATGATACTGACGTGTTAACAAAATAGGTCATCATCCTGAAAATCTCATTTCTAAACTCAATGATTACGCTAACACTCTCGGACACGGAAATTTAACGGAAAGCTAGTAGTCGGAACGCGTAGATTTTTATAAAATCCTGGAGTTTTTAAATCTTATTAAAAAGAGACTAACTACATGCACAATCATGAAAGTAGGTCGAACGTTTTGATAATTGCATTTTTAGTTGAGGAAATAATAATAATAATAAAAAGAACATCAATCATATAAGGTCTTCCCGTTGTAACGGAAGACTTAATAATAAAAAAGAAACAAACAATCATATAGTCTTCCGTTGTAGACGAAGACTTAAAAAGGATACAATACATCACTATAAGTTTCCGTTGTAGACGGAAGAACTTAAAAGACAGCAATCATATATAAGCTTCGCGTAGACGGAAGACATTATAAAAGAAACATACATATAAGGTCTTCGTTTATGAAGCGGAAGATCTTAATAAATGAACAATACAAGACTATAAGTTCCGTGTAGACGAAGACTTATAATAACTGAGCCTGTGTCGCGACAACAAAAAGGTTCCGCCTGAGATGAATTGAGGATATGGTCCGTAAATGTGATGATTTTTCAGTATACGCGACACAAGAGTTCCATTTATACATATGATATAATGATAATCTACTCTCTTACGAATATTAAAACACAGACATTACAGAATGAGACAATGAGATTACAAAAGCGGAAATCGTAATCTATTAAATTGTAAAATAATAAATGCTCAGTGAGTAAAAGCTATGGTTAGCTTATTCTCCACACAGATTAGTCTATTCAGCATACTGAAATTCAATTTATTTCACATATATTTTAGAACAACGCTTGTTTAAAACTTAAAAAACCGGAGTAGATATCTCTTCGGACTGGAATTAGTGAATATTTATCAACAAATAACGGCGTTTTATAACGCTCGTCGAATAACGTTCACTCAACTCTACAGAATAATCCATAATGTCTATCGGGCGATTTTAGTGAATGCGTATCCCTACAAACTATGATTACAAAGAGAAGTAGTCACTCATCGGAGAATAGCGTGACTGATTTTAAACTTAATATTCTCATTAGTTGATTCAATGACAAATTGATAACTAATATGTCCAAGAAAATTTTTAAAAGATAAAAAAAGTAAAAATATTGATAAATTTCAAAAACGAACTAGACTCCACTTTCACAGACGCTTGCACAAAAAAAACGCATGAGATCCAGTGTACGTTAGTCTACAGACATAGGCTAATCATCCCTGAAACTCTCATTTCTCAACTCAATAATTTACGTAAACACTCTCGGCAACGAAATTTAACCGGAGCTGTATCTCGGAACCGGAAGTAGATTTTTTTAAAACCGGCGTTTATAAATACTCTTATAGCGACTAATCCATGCAATGTAATGAATCGCGTCAAACGACGTCTTGTGGAACCGCCTTATACTTGTGTCCGTTGCCGTATCTTGATATTTCAGCGCTTCGTGGTCATTTCACAGGGCTGCTACATCTGTTTCGTCGTTGTCGACGGGCAAATGAGTGCTGTGCATAGTGACTGGCTCCTCGACCGCGCGTCTTGTTGGTCCTTTCTTTGGCGTTTTGGCCTATTCCGAGTTGTTAGCATTTTCCCTTTTTTTGTTTTTAAATGGGAGGCATTGTGGCCGATGATTGTGGATGGACGTTCAAATCTTAGAAATTTCCAATTATGTCTGTTCGTGTTGGCTTGAAGCTAACTGACTTCTGTGCCATGGGGAAAGCTAATACTTGGCCAATATATGAAAATGTGGTCTCAAGATGGTTTGAGACGAGAACAAGAGTATCAGAGTTATCGCGCTTGCCCGGGATTAAACCATTTTATCAGATATGGGTGATCACGCAATAAGTATACTCTTTTCCCTCCATCCCTTCGAATCAATTGATTATTGATTGATTGATTAATTGTTTGTATATCACTCATATTTAGTCGTCCACTATTCCGGTGAAGGGCTGCAAATTTATCCTATATTTAGCAATCATAGGGCTTTTAGCAGGGATAGTCTTTTCCGTGCCATACTGCTGTGACATGGGGCACGGCGACCTCCGTTTTAATTAAAGTCTTATCCCAAAGCCCGCGTGAATTTTCTCTTCTAAATGTCGAGCTCTTGACAAAGGAAAACCAACACTATTTAAAGTCTAGGTAGCCTGACGGGCAGGGTGCGAGCCCGGGTCGAATGCCACCTCTCCGATCAGAGGCAGGCTTCACCATGAAGCCGCGAACAAATATGGTTAATAACCTACTTATTATGAATAGCTTTACACAGCTTCAGGACGACAACACACCATATAATGTTCTCAGGTTGTTGACTTTGTGAATTGCATTGTTGTGATTAAATTTGAATCCTTTATAAATAGCTAGCAGTTCTTGTCACAACTCTTATTGAAAGTCGCTATCAGGGTCAAAGATAATCTGCACGTAAATACTGGGAGAAAATATTATATCGAAAATTGTAAATTTACATTGCTTTCAAACACGAATATTAACGCAAATTTTTCTTCCACCTTTAAGTCAGTTTTTTTTCGCCATTTATTTGTTTTAAATTGACATGCAGCATGTGGTTTATTATAAAGCATTTTTTTAAAAGAGCAGTTGGAGTACAGATTACAAATGTGGAATGTAAGCCATAGCCCTTGTTTTAGGGTATGTTATTATCTTGCAAGAACGACCTATAAACAACGACAATGTGTTTACTGGCAAACTTCTTTTAAAAAGGTTCAAAATCTTCTGAAGTTGCCTTCCTTGAAGCTCGCCAATAATAGTTATATTCGTAGGTAGATAGACAGGGCTTCTGACATTAGTAGGATCTCAGTAAATTATCTTTGTTTGAAAGGTATTTATAAGTTTTAAAATCCAGGAAGATATGGTAAGATATTATATATAACATTGATTTATTTGTGAACTCTCTCGTCGTCTCTCTCTCCTCTTCTCTCCGTCTCTCTGGCACTCTCTCTCTCTCGTCTCTCTCCGTCGTCTTCTCTCTCTCTCTCTCTCCGTCCTCTCTCTCTCTGCTCTCTTCTTCTATCTCTCTTCCTCTTCTCTCTCTCTCTCTCTACTTATTATTACCTGATATCCCAAACCTACTTTTATTAATCCCTACTGCTAACCATAGAAGCTAACTTATGATCATAAAAATAAAAGAAAATCAAATGGTCAATTACATGTAATCTCCTGCCGGGGCTGAACATTTGTCGTCATATCTTTCGAAAAATTGCTTTTCCTAAATACCCGCAAACTGCTAAAAAACAGTCGTATTACTCGTTATTGAAATAAGAATTGAGATTTTTTAATAAAAATAATGATATCGAGACCTTTTATCTAAGTCCTATTTAAGATATTAAATCTTCCTAGCCTTTTATTCAAATTTTAAACACTTTATAAAATACTATATGATTATTTCAAAGATAAATGGTGTGGTGTTCTATTGGCAACCGTAGCGTCACAATGACGCGCTAAATCATACCTCATTCTTTCATAATACATTACAGTCATTTTCAATCTACAAGTATGTAAAAATAAAAAAAAAAAATTGGTGCCATTTAATTTGTTTCAAGTACACAACGGCAATCACTTCCTTAAATGTGCTTGCGTGACATAATTTTAAAGTTTTACGCTATTTTTGAGTGTTGTTTGCTGTATTTAGCTGTAATTTCTCTGAAATGTTATATGTTTTCAAAATGCTACTTATATACCTTATGATAGTATTTATGTAAAGGCCCCTTAGGGCATTTGAAATTATAACGCGCTATGTAAATGTGCATGATAATATAAAACTACTACTGATGAATATGAGAGTACAAAAGCTGATGCGAGATGGTCAGAAATGTTCAGACAATTCTATGATTTAACTAAATTTTAATTAGATATTAACCTTTTTCTACCTATCGGTCCAATAATGGCCATAGCGAGTAAAAAACAGTACTACGCAAAGGGGTACCTCGTAAATCTCTTGAAATATGGGTATATAGAATATATTTTTAATCCATATTTTGTTATAATTTTCTCAATAATCTTAACAATGTAAATATCAATTACGGTTAATTGAAGCAATAAATTAAGAGCAGATTTGCAAGAGAAAACTACGATGCGACGTTTTGTCGCATGACAGTTTCCTTCTCTAATAGATTTTGTTCATTTCAAAAATGGAATCGCAGTATGATTACATTTGAAAAAGCACTTATCCCTGCTTGTAATATATATAAAGATTATTTTCAGGACCTGCAATTCTATGAGAAAATTGCGATTTCTTTACAACACGTATGTTTTGTACCCGCTTTTATTGCTCGAACGTTTAAATAGATCGGCATTTTACTTGTATTCATAAAAGAAAATAGTGAAACAATGATATACCCTCCCCAGTGAAGTAGAGCACTTTTCTTTTAAATGAGTTCTAATTGTTCTTAATTCCAGTAGTTTTACACTACGGAAATTGAAAATGAATTTGCACTGTGTTTTGCGTTAAAAATCAAGTGACAAAAATATCGTCCTGGACACCGGACTCTGCGTCACACCCGTTGAACTACTTTGTGTTATGGTCTCTAGACGGTAAAATGCTTTTATCATAAAATATTTGATAAACATACATGTCATGTTTAAATAATCATGTGATATTCTTTGGCTTTATAAAAAAAAATACCACCACCAACCCCCCCCCCCGATTGAATCGAATATTACAGTTCAGTAAATATAAAAACATAATATACTGTACATGTAACCGATGTAGTAACACATGTTCATAACACGTGTTGGCGTACTACGTACAATGTACACTCGAAGATCTAAATTAAAAACAAAATAAACCTAAATATTCAATTCTTGATATATATAAGTTACTTAGATATATTATCTTTGGAAAGGTTTTTCCCCCTAACAAATTAATATAATTTTGATCCGGGAATCGCAGGCTTTCTGACCGCGTATGTAGAAGTTAGACGGATTGTCGCCCTGGACCAGACGCCCGCTAGGAAATTTCAAGGGACAGTAACCAGCCACCGCCATGACAGTCGAAAACCTTCTGCAGTTTCGCGCATAGCAAAGTGAGCATCCTAAAAATAAACTGAAACTTTAGCTTGAAAAAGTGGATCAATAACTATTTTGAGCCGCTATTATCAGAAACATTATACTACAAGGTAGTACACTAAGTGCACTTATTGACAATATTCTAAAACCATAGGATAGACACTAATTTACCTCATGGATTACATGTTTTACCTGAAATAAAACGACTGCATTGCTGCCAGAGTATATAATGTATCGGATCTGATTCTCTTCGAGCTGTGTACTCAGGCACCTTTATCAAGTCGCTTGAGAGATTCTGATTAAAGTTCGAAACTGATTGATCAATAGGCCCTACTTGCGGTTGCAATCAATTTCGTTAATAGAAAAACAGAAATTGTTAGAAATGGAAAGATTTACTCCTCCGTTCTATTTTCACATTAACCTATTTAAGGCCTTAGTTTGAAAATAAAACTGGATTCTCTGCCAATATTAATGTGAACTTCCCATCAACCTTCTAATAGCTCACAACGAGCTGCCACTGAGGATATAGTTTCTAAATAATAAGATCATGCTCATCACTTTATTGCCCGTGAGCGAACATGGCTGGTGTTACTGTCGTTGATTCGAACTTTATCAGAATCTCTCCAAGCTGACTTGATAAGGTGCCTGAGTACACAGCTCAGAGCAGAATCAGATCGATACATATATAACTCTGGCACAATGCAGTCGTTTATTTCCAGGTAAAACATGTAATCCATGAGTAAGATTAGTGTCTATCCTTGTTTTAGAATATTCAGTCAATATGCACTTAGTGTACTACCTGTAGTATAATGGTTATCTGATAATAGGGCTCAAAAATATTATGTGGATCCACCTTTTTCAAGCTAAAGTTTCAGTTTATTTTTAGGATGCTCACTTGCTATGCGCGAAACTGCAAAGGTTTTCGACTGTCATGGCGGTGGTGGTTACCTGTCCTTGAAATTTCTAGCGGCGTCTGGAATCACAGGGCAGACAATCCAGTCTAACTTCTACATACGCGTCAGAAAGCCTCGCGATCCCGATCAAAATTATATTATTTGTAGGGGAAAACACCTTTCCAAAGATAATAATCTAAGTAATACTTATATATATCAAGAATTGAATAATTTAGGTTTATTTTGTTTTAATTAGTCTTCGAGTGTACATTGTAGTAGTACGCCAACACGTGTTATGAACTTGTACTACATCGTACATGTACAGTATATTAGTTTATATTACTGAACTTAATATTGATTAATGGGGGGGGGGGGGTGGTGTATTTTTTTTTAAAACCAAAGAATATCACATTGATTATTTAATACATACATGTATGTATCAAATATTTTATGTATAAAAGCATTTTTACCTCTAGAGACCATAACACAAAGTAGTTTAACGGTGTGACGCAGAGTCCGGTGTCAGGACGATATTTTGTCACAATTTTTAACGCAAAACACAGTGCAAATTCCATTTTCAATTTACCGTAGTGTAATAAACTACTCGGGAATCGTAAGAACAATTAAGAACTCATTTAAAAGAAAATGTGCTCTACTTTCACAGGGTATATCTATTTTTCCCTATTTTCTATTTATGAATACAAGTAAAATGCCGATCTATTTAAACGTTGAGAATAAAAGCGTTACAAAACATACGTGTTGTAAGAAATCGCAATTTTCTCATAGAATTGGCAGGTCTCGAAAATAATCTTTATATATATTACAAGCAGGGAATACGTGCTTTTCAAAATGTAAATCATACTGCGTTCATTTTTGAAATGAACAAAATCCTATTTAGAGAGAAAACTGTCATGCGACAAAACGTCGCATCGTATTTTTCTCTTCAAATGCTGCTCTTAATTTATTGCTTCAATTTACGTAATTGATATTTACATTGTTAAGATATTGAGAAAATTAAACAAAATATGATATATAAATCATATATCTTATACCCATAATTTAAGAGATTTAGAGGTACCCCTTTTGCGTAGTACTGTTTTTTTACTCGCTATCGGCCATATTGACCGATACGGTAGAAAAAGGGTTAATATCTAATTAAAATTTTAAGTAAATCATAGATTGTCTGAACATTTCTGACCATCTCGCATCAGCTTTTGTACTTATTATTATTAGTAGTAGTAGTTTTATTATTATCATGCACATTTACATAGCGCGCTATATAATTTCAAATTGCCCTAAGGCGCTTTACATAAAATACTATCATAAGTTATATAAGTACATTTGAAAAACATATAACATTCAGTGAAAATTACAGCTAAATACAAGCAAACAACACTCAAAAATACGTAAAACTTAAAATTATGTCCACGCAGCACATTTAAGGAAGTGATTGCGTTGGGTTGAAATTAATGGCAATTATTTTTTTTTATTTTTACATACTTATGTGTGAAATGACTGTATGTATTAGAAAGTAGAGGTATGATTTTTACGGTCATTGTGACGCTACGGTTGCCATTAGAAACACCCATTTCATCTTTGAATTAATCATATAGGTTTATTTTATAAGTGTTTAAAATTTGAATAAAAGGCTAGAATGTTAATATCTTAAATAGGCTTAAAAGAAAAGGTCTCGATATGCATTATTTTTATTAAAAAATCTCAATTTATTTCAATATGAAAGAAATACGACGCTTTTTAGCATTGGTATTTAGAAAAGCAATTTTTCGACAAATGACGACAAATGTCACCCGGGAAGTACATGTAATTGACCATTGAAATTCTTTTATTTTTATGTATAACAGCTGTATGCTTGATGTTAGCTAGTATGGATTAAAAAGTATGGTTTGGATAGTCAGGTAAATAATTTAGAGAAGAGAGAGAGAGAAGAGAGAGAGAGAGAGAGAGAAGAGAGACGAAGAGAAGAGAGAGAGAGAGAGAGAAGAGAAGAGAGAGACGGAGGACGCAGGAGAGACGAGAACGAGAGAGAGAGAGAGAAGAGAGAACAGAGAGTTCAACAAATAAATCAATTTTATTATATAAATCTATCCATATCTATCCTGATTTAAAACTTATAAAAATCCTTTCAAACAACAGATTAATACTGAATCCTAATAAAAGTTCAACGAAGCCCCTGTCTATACTCCTCACGAATTAATATATTGGCAGCTGTCAAGGACCAACTTCAGAAGTATTTTGAAACTTTTTTAAAAGAAGTTTGCCAGTAACACCATTGTCGTTGTTTGTAAGGGTCGTTCTTGCAACGGTAATACCATACCCTAAAACAACCTAGCATTAATTCCACATTTGGTAATCTTGTACTCCAACTGCTCTTTTAAAAAAATGTTTAAATAACACATCACATGTCTGCATGTACAATTTTAAAACAAATAAATGGGAAAAAATAACATGACTCTAAAAGTGTGTGGAAGAAAACATTTTGCGTTAATATTCGTGTTTGAAAGCAATGTAATTTAAATTTTGCGATATACATATTTTCTCCCAGTATTTTACGTGCAATTATCTTTGACCTGATATGCGACCTTCAAATAAGAGGGTTTGTGAAGAACTGCTAGCTATTTTATAAATGGATCAAATTTAATCACAACAATGCAATTACAAAGTCAACAACCTGTAGATAACATTATATTGGGGTGTGTTGTGTCTCTGAAGTGTGTAAGAGCTATCATAATAAAGTAGGTATAACCATATTTGTCGCGGTTCAGTGGTAGAAGCCTTGCCTCGTGATCGGGAGGTTGGGCATTCGAGCCCGGTGCTCGCACCCTGCCCGTCAGGCTCTAGACTTTAAAATAGGTAGTGGTTGTTCCTTTGTCAAGAGCTCGACATTTAGAAGAGAAAATCACGGGGCTTTTGGATAAGACTTTAATTAAAAACGGAGGTCCCGTGCCCCATGTCACAGCAGGTATGGCACGGAAAAGAACTATCCCTGCTAAAAGCCATGATTGCTAAATATAGGTATAAATTTGCAGCCCTTCACCGAGAATAGTGACGACTAAATATGAGTGATATACAAACAATTAATCAATCAATCAATGAATCAAATGATTCGAAGGAAGGTGTGAGGGAAAAGAGTATACTTATTGCATTTATCACCATATCTTGATAAATGGTTTTAATCCCGGTGCAAGCGCGATAACTCTGATACTCTTGTTCTCGTCAAACATTCTTGAGACCACGATTTTCATATATTGTGCAATGTAATTAAGCTTTCCCCATGGCACAGAGTCATAGCTCAAGCCAACACGAAGCAGACATAATTGGAAATTTCTAAAGATTTGAACGTCCATCCACACTCATCGGCCACAATGCCTCCCATAAAAACAAAAAAGGGAAATGCTAACAACGTGGGAATAGGCCAAAACGCAAAAGAAGACCAACAAGACGCTCGGTCGAGGGAGCCAGTCACGATGCACATGCAACTCATTTGCCCGTCGACAACGACGAATTACAGATGTATGCAGGCCTACCTGTGAATGAACCCGAAGCGCTGAAATATCAAGATACGGCAACGGACACAGTATAAGCGGTTCCACAAGCGTCGGTACCTCCTGTGAATGGTGCTAGTGTCGGCGGACAGGGTCAGCTAGGTCAAGCAGGTATGAACATTGATTTTGACTGTAATTCGTATGATATGGGAAGTCAGTCGGGCTTAAGTTATAAAATGCAAGGCCAGTGTATGGGGGGTTA
>CAJDSM010039040.1:5722-34710 GCA_903981925.1 Ostrea lurida
GCTTGGTCCACGAAACGCTGAAATTTAAATAATACAGCTTCCTGATATATTGTGGAGATTTTAGCTAAATGTACTGTTTTTAAAGAATCACTATGACCCCCGGGGAATATTAACAACTCGGGGCTCCCCACATTAGGTGGAGAGTATGCATTAAGATTGGTAGCATATCGAGTTATAGGGTAGGGAGAATCTACGTACATTTAAAATACCATTCTCAGGTGAAACCTATCTGGATCTCAGAAAAGCTGAAATTCAATATGGAGAGTAATTGTACCATGTGTATCCTGATTGATGTGGAGCGAATTACAAGTTTATTCAATACTCTGAAGATACTGCCACCTGGGGGTACGAATAGGGCTCCGTAATAATTTTACGGTGAAATAAAGGGTTTTACCAATACATGATTAATTTTACAAGCGTGGGAATATTCCTATATTAAAATATCGCTTTCGGTTTGAGATTATGTAAGCAGAAGTAGAAAATTTTTGAAATTACTTTTCACCCAAATGAAAATGGTCTTACCGCTGTGATCATGTGATCAAATATTTTTTAAAGGGTTAAGATATTTAATGCCCTCATTTTCCTCAGCCCAATTCCGCCGGTTTCCAGGGGTGGAGGGAGAGTCTACACTCATCATTATACACCTGACGTATATTAGTGAAAACTCCTCTGTAGATTTTTATATAAATAAACTCTAAATTTTAAGTTTTTCTTATTAATTTTATACACACACGTACTTGTGTTGAGTGAGCACAGTTACGCTTCATTTGACGCACAAAACCTATAATGGAGGGACCATTTTGGGGGAGGGTTTCTATGGATCCGATGATTGTCACCAGTCAATTTTTAATTAAGGGAAAAAATGGTTTTGATATCTTGGCAAAATCTCAAGTTTGAGCAGTCACCTCACCCATTCATAAGGGCACAAAAATATATTCATATCATTCTTTATTCTAGTGTTGTGAAGTGACCTGATCCATACAAGTTTCTAGTTTGATTGAAGTAGATCACAGTCCTTTTATTAAACCACGTCCATTTTAGGATAGGTTTATGCGTCCGATTGAATTGCAGGTAAAGGGATTGAATAAGAGGTTAAATTAATGGCGCACCGTGACATCATTCATGTGTAACTTGGATCTTATGAAAACCGACTAGAAAATTATGCCTTCCAGATGGATACCATGCAAGTGAGGCGTATCCGTGGCATCTCGGAACACGGAGCCTATCTAGTGGTTACTTTGTATGCTAAACAAGCAGTACTCAGGTCTCGTGCACACTACGATACCTGTGGTGGGAGGATTGTTTGTAAGGCACTAGGAGTAATACGGCCCGCGCTAATGGGCGATAGACATGCCAAGAATATTGTATGTTCTGTGGCAGACTCTATCTTTTTGTTTATTTTCTCTCTGCATTCTTGGTAAATTCTATGCATATCCACCCACTATTAGGTCCACTGTGATACCCTGAAAAGGCAGGCTTGCATACAAAAGAAGTGGATTTAGTTCTCACCATGTGTATAATGTGAAAGTAACCATATCTACTTCAAGCCATAATCTATAAATAAGTTCGATATGGCTACATTGTCGTGTAATAAGTTTGATTCCCCGGTTTGCCCTGTTATATAAGTTTGATGTTCATAATAAATAAGAGCATCAGGCTACAGAGCATGTAGGGTAACTCAACTAAAATCAAAAATAAGGTTTGTTTGGTCAACATCATTCTGGAACACAAATTAAGAACGCAATAGTCTTCACAACATATGAAGCTTGTACAATAGAGTGAGATGATATTCACTACTCCACTCACAGTAGTCAGTTGAAAATCCATAATAGTCATCATTTCCTCTATCACTTTGCATTCTGAGGTTAGATAGATATGGCTCATGTTATAATGTTTTCAAAACTGAAAGGATGAATGTTTTTACATCTTGAAAAAAATCCAAATTTATTGCAAAATATGGTTGAATTGACCTGTCTAGAAGCTGATTTACAAGTAATAGTTAGTAGAAGTAATTGGGCTTTGTTCAGACTAGAGACAAAGGAACAAAGGCCGGGAGCGTGTGAATATTATTTGAAAGAAAGTTCCATAGCAACAAAAGAACTATTAACAAAGAGATGGTCCTCCACATTTCTGGATACAATGTACTTTGGAAATGTTTTAACTCTTTGTTTTTGAATTGTAAAGTAAGGTGTCAAAACTTCTTACAAAGGTCAAAGTTGCGTTGTGTTGAGGAAAACGTCAAATTCACTCAATGACTTTAACTTGGTACCTAAATTAAAATGAGAATGGGTCGTTTTGAGGCTCATGAGCTGAAGAAAGATCTACTCAAATTGACTCATTTAAACTATATATAGTATCTCCTCTCCATCAAACTTAGCACCATTCAGAAGTTTTGAGGACCAATATGTAAATAAGATTTATTGAAATATTCTAAGCGTCAAAAAATCTGTGAGTTTCAAGAGGTCCTAAAGTCGGTTTAGGTCAATAAATTTTAAAGTAAATTTGTGTAATACTTACCTTATACGTTAGTAAAATTAGAGAGAGTTCGAGTCTTGTACATATGAACGGAATATATCATCAATAACTCATGTGTCTACATAATGAAAGTCCGTCATAAGCATCCTTCGGCATGACACATATCAAATGGAGGACGTTTAAACTCTAAGGAGCCTAGGAATATTGTTAAAAGATTTTTATTTTTGAGAGAACAAGTATGAAGAGTTTAAATTATCGGTGGGCGAAGGATACACCGTCGGATAGGGGCAAACAATATTAGATACTATTTTGTGGTCAGGTATCAGCCTATGTCAGACGATGTAACGGACCAGTCGTAATGAATTCTGTTCAAAGAAACACACATACTGTTCACTTCTATGTGTTAATATTTTATATAGTCCACCGATATTTAACTACGCATTGCCATATCCAATGTTTAGGGAGGATATATCAACTGGTAGTCATGCTCTGCATTCAATGGTTAGTTATAATCTGTAAATTTTGTGAGGGCGGACCGCAACATGATCATAACGGTAGAGGGAACGGAGCAGAACCTTAAATCTCATATGGAGTAAGTCGAACGTCTCCAAACAGTGACCCGACATCGAGTAAAAACAGTGGTTCTCGGGGTGCTAATATAAAATGTTCATTTTTGAGTTTGGGTCAATAATCACGTTCTCAGCATCGCTGAAGTGTCCATAACTCTTCACAAAAAGAACCTAAGTTCTGGGGCTGAAGTGTGGATGAAGGATACAATCAGGTGCATGATCTGGAAGTGTTGCCTCCATCGCTGACAACTTTAATGTGATAGTTGTATAAAGTGTTATAATCCAGACTAAGTGTTCTTCCTCTCCAGTACGTAACAGTTCTGCCGTGTCGTGAACATTGCGCACATCGTACACGAATTTGGCTTGTGTCGTTGCCCTACTTCTATGATTACTTAAGCATAAGTTGCCAGTAGAACGACTTCTCTTTTATTGTGAGGTTGAATAACACAATTATTACGCGATTGCCATCAAGATAGTCTATTTTAATCACTGGAGTCATTCATCTAAAAATTGAAAATAAAGTCATAATTATATTCGCTCTGTTAGCGGCATTGTTATGTGCACTAAATACACGATCACACTTATCGTGTTAAACAATTTTACGATATATTTAGATCCGTATATTTAAAATGTTCATACCATAAATATGTCCTTGTGACGATAATCTTGTTAGTATGACGGTCTATTTAAATTAATCGGTACCATTCGTGAATTTTTACGGTACTTGCTCATACAAAAGCTAAGTTTAATCCTGCGCGAATTGAAACTATTATTGGGTCTGATTTTTATTTCCCCTGGCTACCCTGCATCTATTTTCACAACGCCATGACTTCCTAGTGGATCAAAGGTTCCCGTCACCACACACGTCTAAAGTACTTAGGAATATATTGGTAAGGAATACCTATATCACAGGTCCATTTCAAAGGAATCTGTCTGGTCGTGTAACAGTTTGAGAAACATATATCTATTAGAAAACGCTAGACATATTTAAACGGAGCACAACACACCGTAATAATACAATCTTATAGCGAATTTAAATTTCGGAGGACGGTACAAACGTTTTATCCACCCAGGGTGTATCTAAACGTAATTTGTATGCAATATATCCAAAGGATATTCTAAAATATATTTTGGTATATGTCTCTCAACCTATATTCGATAATCGTAAAGATTTGTTGCCCTAAAATGTAATTTACATTATCAGATGTTTTTAGTTGAGAATTACGAGAAAAGGACAGCAGGTGCTCATTAAAAGAAAGCTTATCCTTTGAGATAGTTACACACATGTATGGATGCGTGATATTGCATAACAATAACGGGTGAGGGGTGTTCTTTGTCATAAACTAAAGTGCAATCAATATACAGGTCTATACAAATAGCCCGGAACAGGAATCTAGGAAATAATCTAGTCGGTCTAAATTTCTCTAAGTTTTATTTAGAGAGAACGATTAGCACGGTGTCAGAGTCATTACTTAAGAGCATATATAATTGTAGAGCTCATCTGACAGTGATAATCAGTTGACATATTTAATAACTTTATAGAATGGGACTTAGATTTGTACAACTACTTTATTCACATAAATTCGATGGTAAGTCAATATGTCGCATCCTTACCATTTATCAACACAAGTTTCGTTTCAGCCATCCACTTTGAGACAGAGGCAGTATCTGACTATTCTTACGAGGAACTTCCATAAATCGCTAGTTTAATAATTTATTAACGAAGGCAAAGGAACTATAAAGCACTTTTTGAGAGGGATCGAAATTAGTTTTTACATAGCATCTACGTCCGACTTACAAATGTGGACGATTTGACTTGTAGTCTCTCAAGCATACTAGAGAAATTTGCTATTCACAATATCTGGGTTTGAGAGATGTATTGCAAAAATTATAATTCTGATGATAAGCAGTATTTGTTGAACCTTGGTTATTACTATAGAAAAATATATGTGAGTATATAACGTGATATATAATATTGTGAATTATTGTAACATTTGGTTAGAAACAACACAGGTTGAAATTTCTATCAAATATATATCTGTTAAACTAAATAACACCCATAATTTAAAGTTTAATAGACCGAGAGACCTCTCCTGACACTAACATAAATTGTGGTAGTACAATACTTCCGATGTACAAGAGTGATTATCATTCACTGGACTCGAAGAATGACAGGTATATGAGTGAGTATCTTTTACCATATCCCCGGCATCGGGTCGGACCATCTTGTATCCTGATGCATCAACATAACGGAATAGTGGAGAGAATTGAAGTGCACACACCTCATGAATAGCAAGTATTCTTTATTCATTCTTACTCTCTTGAGAGCTAAATACACAAATATGAAGTCGTTTTTATGAGTCTCATTAATAACCCTGATTACTCTCACTTAGTTTTGAGCATATGTCCCAAAATGTCACGCGGTATGTCTGTTGACCCTAACACTCACCTTTGTTTTTGACGGATATTTAAACTTAAGTTCAGGACGTACTTATGTAAGGATTCGTTGTAAATTCAACGCTGTCTGAAGATTCCGGTTCCTAAATCAATTCCGAGTGTATGCCTATTCCATATCAAATCTATATCACTCAAAATATCCTTCACAACAATTATATCGTGTCTAAAACACTTTGAGACATAAAAAACTAATGCATGTTATAATATGCATAGAAATATCACACTACTTTTGAGTCAATTTAATACAATTACTTGAGAAGGAAAATTAAATGAAACCAATCGATCCATGATCTTCTTAAAACTTTGAGTAGATGATAAACTCGTAATTATAAAATTCCACTATTATTAATGAAACCTCAACGCCTCTATGTTTATCAAAGATCTGTCACTCACAATTCTCTATCAATCATAGCAGTATACACCAGAGTGCAGATCCAACCCTGTGAGAGCTATAAATGAAAGTAAACACTGAGGCGAAGAGGGATCTATTGTTATGCAGTTAACACCAGATATTCCCCAGCAACGAAGGTCTGTACAAATGCACGTAATGATCTCATCAAGATCTCATATATGCACCGTGCGTCTGCCATGCGATGTAAGATGAATTAAATGTCCTGTTTCATCCTTCTGTACTATACAACAAGGAAGTTCACAACGAATTTTATGACAAAAAATGAGAAAATGCGCACCCTGTGAGTGTGAAAATATTGAATGGTTCTTTAATGTTTCTTAAACAAAGTGCCTACGAGTCAAACTATCGGAGCACTCGCAATGTTCATAATATGGATCTTTCTATCAAAGAAATAAAATGAACATTCCGGCAAATACTCTCAACAACCTGAAAAAACGCTATAATAGACTGTATTAACCAGTTATCAAAGATTTTTCAGTGAACAACATGTTACTATAAGAACCGTTACCCTTTATGTCCAACATGCTAAGGTATGGTACTAACCCAAAAAGTATCAACTGGTTATGGGGTGAAATTAACAGTCCCATGGATACAATATTTTATAATGAAAATACACCTGAATGTGCAATTTGTGCACGATACGCCGAAGTGATACAAAAATGAAAACTAACACTGATTTACAACCGGCCTGACCTTTCTGTTTTGAAAGTCCATTCTGATCGCTGCTGTGTGCACACTCTCCTATATAGCCAATTGACATAAGAAACACTTGTCGAGATAGAATATCTCAATATGGTAGTTTATTCTTACTCGGCGAGTGGAAGTTTTCGGGCTGGCCTCTTTTGCACAGTTTTTGGATCCCAATAATGCTAGAAAGACCAAGGCAAGAGTTTCGTATATATAAATTCCACTATCACGTCGCATTACTAATCTAACTGAAAGTATCTCAATTTTAAGTTAAACGACTTAAATACAACTATTATAGGACAACGTATCTGCGAGATTTGGAGAATTGTGGCTATTTTAGCGGCTGAGTGTGATCCTAAGTGTGTTATTTCAAGAGAGGGGTTGGAGCAGATTACACTTCTACTCTCGCTAGGAAACAGACCAGAATACGATTTACAAACTCTATTAAAAATGTACATATATAAGTTGAATTAGTATAAGGCTTCTCTTAATGATGTGATCTTCGGAGAATAAAGTGGTCTACAGCGTTCTAATGCCCAAACTCTCTGAATAAATTAATTAGAGTTATGTGAAAAAGCATTCTAGTTCTTGGGAATTTACGTAATGATGTTGAATTGCACGTGTGCTTCATGGGATGTTAGAATCGTATAATTATGATTATTATAACTCTGGTATTGGCTTTAGTGTAATATTATTTCAAAACTATAGTTATTCTGAATAATACGGCTTAGAGATTCTGTCTGGATACTCTATATTTCTATCATTGAAATCTTTTTCTAATATGAGCTACCAATTTCAAATGCGCGAAGTAGTCATGACCATTATTTTGACTGACAGGGAGTAGATTGTTTCTGCCTGAAGTAAACATTAAATAAGAAAACGTCGCTGAACCCTACAGTGTGAGGATACTGTACTTATATTTAAGTAAATATGAAGTAGAAGGGTTGTGTAAACTATAAAATATCTTCATATCTTCCTCACTGCCGTGCAATAATAAAATCATTAATTAAATAAGGGACAATAATATTAATAATTTTCAGAAGACATCGTGCAGGTTAAGTCGAACGATAAATGCAACTACGATTATGTAGTCTCTGTCGTATTAAATTAAAAACATGGAACCTTACTAAATGATATAGAATATCTAGTTCTGGAGAGCAAGTAACTATAATTTGCGTATTCACACAATACACAGAAATAACATGTTCTATCCAGGTATATAATGTTACAACAAGATGGCGCTGATTAGTATTGCACACATAACCAAATTTACAAGAACATGAACATTTTATGAACAAAGTTTATCAAAAGACAACCTTGAAACGCAATAAATTCTTGTCAAACCCGAGCATCATATAAATTGCGCAGCGTAGATAGGACACCGGACATTATAAATTCATTCCAACCAGGGAAGACTAATACCAGTGCATCTTCATACTTATTGTTTTCGAATTTATAAAGCTTATGTTTGGTATCAGTACTCGAAGAGAGTCATTTTGACTATGACTTTCTGCTTGACAAAAGTAAGAGAAGTTGATAATGGAGGACAAAACCCAATAAAATTGTGTTCGAGAATAAGATACGTAAGTTTGATGTTTCCTGATGATTTTCGCATATTCTCATACTACTGTTCGCAATATTCGCTCCAGAGCGCGATCTACTGATACTCTTTTAAATATTTCATCTGACATGACGTATGTTTAAAACTCCAGGTTTGGACTACGCAATTTCCTTTCATAGCATATAATCCAAAGTTCTCTATCTCTATATCAGCGACTAGGTACTACCAGTATCGATGGGTATTAAGCGAGAGACGTAATCTGAGTCTCTCGCTAGCATATGAAACTTTACATGTTGGATAAGCTTCGTGATACTATCATCAAAAAGTGGTAATATATGCGTTTACAATAATAGGTGGTTGGGGGCGCAAATCAGCGCCACTACGTAACACCCTGCTTATTTTCTGTCAAATAGTTTATTAGCAATCATGGACTATACGCTATGCAACATATTCCCATATATAATCATATTTTATTATTAAGTAGTACTTACCTCCATATCACGTTAAGCGAAAGAATACATGTACAAATAACGTCTAGCCACTTTAAGTTCGGTGAACTTGATGTAATTGGATTTCGTACTGTTATAGATTAGACCTATGTAAGACTTACCAAATCAAACAGCGAACGAAGTTGACACGACAACCAGGTGGGCTGATTTAGCGCGATGAATTGTAAATAACGTAAAAATTTCTAAAATCCAAAACACTATTATTAATAGCTTCATTCTTCCATCAACCTGAGTTCTAATCCTGAGTCATTTTATAGGCTTAGTTTATTAACTAAACAATACTGTTAAGGGTACCTTTATCCGGCACTCTACCTTTAACGAATTGTGATTTGTTACTTCTAAGATTTTTATTATTCTCAAGAGTATTTTTGTGAACCTGCTTTCAACGAGATATTTAGAGTTACAACGTCAGATAACTTCAAGACATATTATACACGAGTGTGTATTTGTAGGGAGTGTCTACTTGGACTATCGTTTCAATCAGTAGATTGAGAGCACTAAGAAGAAAGAATTCGTTCTCAGAGATGAATGAAAGTTGCTTAAGATTTGTGACTTAGTAATAGAAGTAAGTAACTATACTATATATGGACTTATATCGAAATCTATTTCTAGAAGGTAAGGAAGAAAATACTGCTGATAAAACGCCTCAGTTGTTGAATGTTAACATACGTATTAACATACAGAAAATACATCCACTATAATTTCATGTTGTAACGCCTACTAGAATTTGAGGTAATGATCTACTTGAAATTACAATGTTCGAACCAGCCTTATGAGAATACTTGTTAGTTTCGACATGTCTAATAAGATCGGTGTGGATTATTGTTAATTATATTATCTGATAATAAGTTATTAAACAATATGTTAAGAATGTGAACTTCTGGTTTGGTACGAACTGAATTTCTAAATTCTTCCTAATAATAAACCATAGCAAATTCTAGCTATTATAATGAGCAGACAAGTTTAAGTAACAGTCACCTTTCGCATTATTAAAAGAGTTTTAATTTGCCTTTGCAATGTTCGATCAACAAAATTCACGTATATTGAATACTGAACTACAGTACGCACGATATTAGGATAGGTGATTCTACTCGAGAGGCACACTCACGGAGGATTACATCTGAGGGAGTAAGTCGAGGTAAGATCACTATCGCCACGATACAGAAAAAAGGAATAACCCAATACCTGACTATAGAACGATAAGAGAACATAAACTGACTAACAAATCACACGAATGTCTCCACACAACGAAATACAATATTTTGACAGAACGGTAACGGTACGAGACGGAGAACAAGGGATGGAAAGAATCAGAGACATCCTCTATGCATGCGTATGACGTTTTATTACTCTTTCCGTCCTCAATAGTTCAGTGACATGTGAAAAGATTTAAACAACAGGTTGTCTCGAATTATCTTTCGTTTTGCCCATTATCCACAGAGATTAAGTGATCTGAATATACATGTAGTTATAAACGAAGCAAAATCTGGAAATATCTTTAATGGACACATCTCGTGAACCAACGATTTTATGAAGACTAACTCTAAGGGGACAATTTGATACACATAAAATATTTTTTGCCTGAATTCAGCATCTATAGTTCTTCCTTCGCTTGCTAATCATATCGCTACATGTTGATTCATTTCTCATTTTGAAGTATTCATGTACTCGTCCAAAAAACTAGTGCTTTATCTTGAGAGATGGCAAAGAGAGTACCAGTAGCAAATCTACAATTCCCTCGTTGGCCTTCACGGGTTACATTCCCAAACGTAGGGCGTAATTGTTATCCTACACTGAGAGTTTAGCATTACTTTGCAATAAACTTAACCCATATAGTCAGCTGGTCACAACTTAAAGCCGAACGCCACTAATAAAACAAATAATTGATTAATATAATTCGAAAGTTGCTCTTTCAACCGTGTTATAATATAATCGACACTACAAACTTGAGATTAATAATCGATCCACGAGAGAACTTAATTTTCGCTTGATTCGACAGAAATACGATTCTTGGAGATACAGAGACCTTTATGGGAAAACAAAAGTCACATATACATTTTCAACGACATAAGAGGAGTCCGAGATAAAACCGTCTGAGATAATATAAAGTTAGAAAACCAGGACTTGTTTATTTAGATATAATTTACTAAATCAACTAACCAGTTAATTTACCAAAGATCAACCAACCTCAGGGCTTTTAAGAAAAACAGAAGCGTCCAATTCTGCCTTTCGCATATGCTATTTTGGTACGCCTTCCAAAGCTTGAATTAATCATTTGTGCAGAAGTCTACCGGATTAGTAAGCAAAGAATAAATGTACATATTGTAGTTGATGTATTCTTTTCGCTCAGAGTAGCTTCGGTAAGATTATACCCTTCATGTGTTATGCCTGCACGAGGCTTTCCTGATCTCATAAACATCTATTATCGCCTATAAACATTGACCCTCCCGTATACAAACCTTTCATCCTTTTTATGACGTAACACTATTTGGCCATCGTAGTAGTATAGTTATTACGTTGGATGTTAACAGCGTAGAAAATTCGCTTGGGAATAATAACATTCAAGTTCTGGGTGAATATTTCCACACAGTTATTATCAAAACTGCAGATGCCTTATTGATGAAAAAGTACGGATATCTTCTCCTTGCTGAGTTTAGTATAAATTATTCCAAAAACAGCGACGTATAAACCACCCATGGAGGAGTCAAATTGAGTCCTCAGCATTCCCGGTGCACAAGACCAAATGCGATACTTATCCTTAGTAATAATAGAAATTATATACATGTTCTGGGTGTGTGTTCCATTTAATAATTGCATATCGTGTTAGGATCCATTATACTAATATCGAAATACAAATTTGCAACAAACATTCCTTATCTTAACTGATCAGAACAACTTTTCCACCGTTATATGTATTGAAAAAGTAGAAGCTCGCATTGTGAGGCTATATATGCTTCCTGGCTTTGTCAGTCTTATAATTGCTAACCGTAAGACATCTGTGAAATGGAATCGGCAACTCGATTGCTCTATCTAAGAGTGCAGTCATGGTGCTTGGAGGTTGAGAAGGCATCATTCAGGACTAATTTTTAAACTTTCCTCCAACTTCCTACTACACCAGTACTGGGGATAAGGGTGACGTAACTATATTAATGAGCGGGTTCATTACAGTTGGAGGAGGGAAGTGTATTGTGTGATTATTTGCTAAAAAAAGAGGAAGCATCATAATGCAATCCACTATCCAGGTATCGTTCACTTTTTGAAATCATCTATTCTTCGAGTCACTAAACATTCCATTACAAACTGCTGAAGGAAAGTCTATGTGTAGCCTAGGGAGTAATACAATGTGCAAAGATTATCCACGTCCACATTTCCTGTCAGTTGCTTATTCCTGACAGACCACAGCAGACAGCGTATATTGTCTACAGGAGTGTATGATAAGCTATGGGATGTGAACCCAATCACTGAGAGCAAAGAGCGAGGGTATACAACCTCTGTTCTAATGACAACTTAAAACATGCGACATATAATGGTTTGAATTTACTCAATTGCAATATTGAGCCAGAACAATGCGAGCATGTCCTACAATATTATATTATCATATTATATTACCACTCAGAAGCTACTACACTGCATAGCTACAACTATTATTAGCTTGTTATCCCGTAAGAAAGTAGAATTAACGTTATCGCACATAATATATCTTAAAGTCTGGAAATGGTTTCAAGCATGCGGGCGTTGAAAAGTTGAGAAATGTAACATTAGTATCGGTGGTAGCAAATTACATCTATACAATTATAATTAATTCTCCTTTACAGAAAATAATCATACGAGTGTCCTTGGCATTTCTTAATATTATATCTGCTTACATTCATTACTATCCTTGTATACAAAAAGCACATGCACAGACACACGCTCTGCGACAGACGAAAGTCAATAACAATACTATTTCATTTGTGCCTTAATAACATACAACTAATTACATTAGAGTTACCAGCCTCCTCCACTCTTAATCGGGTCTATGTCGTTGAAACAAGGGAATTTTCAATTTTTTTATTGCTTTTTGTTGCATTATATAGGACATCACTTCTTACTCTTTAGAGGCGTATGAGTTTTCTAAGGAACACAAGACAACTTCTCTATAATATCATGTAACAACAAGTGTTTAGAAGGCACGTGAGTATGTAGAAAATACGTAAGAGACGAGCGAAGGCGAGTAAAATATTCTACGAATGGTACTATCGATATTACCGCAATATAAACAAAACTAGAATCCACGACGAGAAACACATATACTATACTAGACGAAAATGAAGTGAAAATGGTAAATATTTAGCTCATCAAAGACCAGCTATGGATAATTTGGCGCGAGCGATTAGGCACTATCGATTACTATAATGAGCTATATCACGTTTATCAAATGTCAAAATTGCAGAATAAATTATATTACCGACACTTTGCTCTATGTAACGTCCCTCGCTTTAGTTCAAAGTAACAATAGCCCCTAGAATTTTTCAATACCCTTTCTAATTGATGCCATATAGCTATCTTAGTAATTTTAATCAATTACAAGATACCACCAATCCTTCTCTGCTAAATTCAAATCAGGCCCCAAAGTAACAAAAATTCTTACTGTTGATCACCAAAATGAGGTGATATATATTCTTTAAAAGGTTTTGTCTATTCTATAACACCACATATAAATTAGATATACCTAACAAAATAATCTACCCAATTCAATATGTACGTTGTATAATAAGACTAGTATAAGATGAACATATCTAACGCCCACCACATTATTCGGCTTTTTTTTTATATACATTGATACTAGAGTTGGTACTAAGAGTAGATCTATAATTAGCTTAATGAGGGTGAAATACCCTAGTCCACTTACTATCCTGGGACAATCTGAGTTCTCGATCATATATCCTAGACACAACCTATCGCACTGCATAAATTTTAATGGATTATTTAATATAAAATATGATAAGATTCCACTGCACAGGACATTTGGAATAAGTATTTTCAAGTGGAATAAAACAAAAAGGAATGGAAAATATGAAATATATGAAATATACAGCAATAAAATACCCACGAATGTTCTACAAAACTGTTCGTGCCTAGTTAAAAATATGAACAAGTTCCTGAGCGTTATTCGAAAACTTCGCGGACCGGGGTGCAAGATTACAAAACCGATTTTTTAAAACCCAGAAATAACTGAGTGGTACTATGAAGTATCGAATCATTAGTTCAAATTACAAGACCTGAGCACTGTAAAAACAATAACTATCTATTCACGTAAACATACATTTATGACAGTGAGGCATTTTCGCAACGCTCTTACGCAATTCTCGAGCGTATAATAAAGGTCAGAATTATCTTATGTATTTATCGGAACTTATTTTTACAGTGCGTTCTTGATCATGTGCTCACTTAACGGTATTTCTACATGATCAGCAAAATTTTAAACGTCAGTTGTTTGAGGGTAAAGTAAATAGCTAAATATTCCAAAGGAATACTTGAAGCCTTGAAATGTATACTCTTTCAACATAAAAGAATGTGCATTTTAGTTGTAGTAATACAAATTTCGTTCCGTCTAAAAATTGCATTCCTAAATTTACAAACATTTCCTATCAGGTTTTCCGTTTATCGTGAAGATCGTTTACTTCGGTCTATCTGCGTTATCAGTCTATCGTGAACATCGTTTTTACTCAGTTTTTTCCGTTATTATCGCAGGTTTGCGCTTTTATCCTTTTCGTATCGTGCGTGTTATCCCCTTATCGCCCTACGTTGCGTGTAATCCATCTACCTTCGTGCGTGTTATCTAGTGTTCTATCGTGTAATAACTGTCAAGAATATAATCGTTGACGTTACCTGTATCAGGTCCGCTAGTCGTCGAACATCGTATCTTCAGTTCTCTTTTTCCGTTTATCAGGTTTATCGTTTATCTTTTTCGTATCGTGCGTGTATTCCTATCGTATCGACTTTCGCGCACTGGAATCTCCTATCGCTAATCCGTGGCGTGTTCGTGTTCTTATCGGTGTATCTAGTCAAGTTATAACGTTGCGGGTAACTGAGTTACTAAATGCTTCATTTAATTAGCATGATTTTGTTTTCAAATTTAAGAAGTTCATTCTTAAACACAAGCTCCACTCTCATAAATCTGTTTATAATACTATGACTATCTTCTAACGAGGCACATAAACAAGGCTGCGAATCCTTGTTTATATATAGCGAAGATTCCTTGTGAGAGCTTGTATCCTTACGTTGTAAACTACTACACTAGACTTTCAGGGTTTTCTTGATACCAAAAAACACTCATCTAAGTAATAATTCCTGAATTACGTCATTGTTAAACATCAAAACCTTTGGCAATCTAAAATTTGAACATTTTCTTAGTTCAAAACGTGTCCAATCCGCCCGGCTCTTAATGATTTTGGCGTAAATGTTACCCTTCTAAAGTTCTGACTGTTGGGTGACAATATCGTAAGATTCACAGGGGAAATAAAATTATCTTGAGGGATGATAAACCACATCTTAAGATATAAATCACCCGTAGATCTCCATGCTTAACCATATTGTAATAAGATGCTTAAAAAGTGAGGATAACTCAGTTTTGGAGAAATGAAAAATAGGGATCAAAATGGTACTAGAAGGGTAGTCTGCCTGTCTGTCAATGTGTTATATTCGATTATACTCTTTACACAAACAATCATACCCACACAGCTAGGATAACTGCTGTCATTGTGGAATGTTGCTAATTAAAAATTGGGCCATCCTGATATTGTTCTGACAAGTTTCTTCAGTAGAAACAGTAAAACAGGTGTTCGGCTGTTTCTTCCGCTATAATGTAACGTCATTAATTAATTTTGATGATTCTTACAAATGTACTACGATCGAATAGTTCTCGTGCTTTATATTAGTTCACTATTTGTAAGGCGAATATTTGGAAATAGCAAGGAACTTATGGGTACGCAGATATTTTGTTTTCGCGCTTTCAGAGATAAGTAGGCAATATTGACCGAACGATAGTGGTTTGAAATAATAAGACAAGTGACAGAACTTCTCAGAGCACGCGTCACACTATTATCACAGAGGTTGGGGCAGAACTTAGCAATTAGCATAATAAGTATTATGAGAACTTGTTCATAAGGATCGATTCAGTTCTTAAATTGGGTCTATCAAGCACGCCATGTTTGACATGCCTTAGACTTGATATGACCAGGTATGTATCTGAGAACTGGGCTTACGACAAGGATATTTTCTTAGAACTATCTTAGGTCGTTTCATATGACTGGGGGGAACAATAAATCTTCATATCTCTTTCACTTTGACTGCGTGCAAGGTAATGTAATAGTTCATATTGTCTCTCATCTTTTAAGACTGGTGTAGTAACATTTATGCACGGCAGTGAGGTAAAGCCATGGGATGAACACTGTTTTTATTCTCGCCTACAAAACATCAGTATCCTTCCACTAAGGGTTTCGGGCTCCGGAGCTTTTTAGTTTTTTTATATTTTATATGCAACAATAACTTCAATTATGTCTTAGATGTGTCATATTGGAAATTATTTAAAAGTTTCACCCAGATAGAAAATTCGAAACATTTGATTCAATAAGTACTTAGATGTTATAATTTGCTGTAATACGGGCATAAGAGGGTAACGAGGAGCTAAGTAATTTTGGTGGACTTTGTCTCCTAAAAGCTGCCTCCCCCTTTGTCGTGAAATTGAACAACCTGTATCCTGCTAGATCGTAAATAGTGTATTCCCAAGGAATGAGGAAATTAACAATGAGCAAAACAAAAGAGCTTGGGTGCACAAAATCTCGGTTAGCCTGGGGCTCTCCGTGTATTCTCTACATTTCAATAGTTTAGTTTTTTTTGTGTTTGATCGGCTGTCCCTTACGAAAAGGGAGCAAGAAACAAACCCTCTCTTTTTGAGTAAACACCGGTCCATCCCCGTATACAGCCAGGATTGGTCAAGTCGCTGTCGAACCGTTCCCTACAAGAAATGTTCTAACGGTAACCCGTCTCATACCCAAATTTCCGGTTCCCAAGGAAATCTAAGGAATCCACCGTATCAGATACTCCTACTTCTAAAGAAATTCAAGTATTAACGGATTTCGAGAGTGATTCGTTTAAAAGAAGATTCTGCCTCCGGCTCCACATCAGAGAAATGCTTCTTTTTTCATCTCCAAACCACTCAATCGTAGGCCCTTTTAGAGCCAGTGGCGTTTCTTGAGGACTCTGTCGTCGTTACGAACAATCGTGAATGTCGGCTTATTCCACTCCGTAATTTAGCTCTCTTGTCAAAATGTCTCCATCAAACCCATACTTCACTCGGATTAATAATCATATTAATAAAGCTTAATCAGTTGTATTTATTATGTATTATGCTTATCCGTCCCCGTTGAGTCGTATTTTTGTCTTAGACTTGCTGAGAACGATCCCATATAACATCTGGCTATGTGATTAACACTACGTTAATCCGTAACAAACCGTCTATTGCCCTTTAGAATAAATTCCGGTGTGGGATCTACTCTTGGGTGTATTTCGAAATACACCATATCTATCCGTCGCAACCGTCGTAAGGTGCTCTGTTAAAGGGTGATGTTTTAAACAGTTCATCACCACTCCGATGTTTAGACTCCGTGTTGTTACACTCTACATATTGTCTAATACTTCGGTGAATATACTCGTGGGTTCTCGGCATCTGTATACTATGTATAAATATGGGTTACATCGAATAGAGGGTTTTATGCATACGGTCTTAGATGAAGATAATAATTTTAAACGGTTTATTTTAATCGATCTATAGTGAGAAATAATTATAATCTAACTTGGTGAATTAATGATACAATCGGTTTTGAATTGTGTTCATAGTGGATGAATGGAGCTCGGCATAATAATAGGGATTATGATGAAAAGGCAAAGATAACGCCACATGTAGATTCAAATTCTAACACAAGTCATCATTTCCTAAATTTATCGAGAGTACTCAACCAATTACAAAGCATGTTGGAAGATCAAACAAGGTGGCGGGACGCACTTGTGGACTACAGGAGACAGGTGGGGGATCAGGTGCCTAGGATGCATCAGCATCCCCTCCTTTGACCGTATGTTTTCGGTCACAACCCCGCCATGAGCTCCCATTTTTTGTCCTTAGATTAGGTCTAAACTGGGGAGTAAACTCCCGCTAGTCATACGATTTATTTGTTATGCAAACGGCCTTAAAACAATTGACTATGAAGATCACCATCAAGACACACGACATTATCAACGATCAATTTGTAAGACTCAGATCGGTTTGTAACGACTCATATAATTATGACGACTATATAGCGGGATGCCTTTGGAGAGGAGGCGTGAACAATGTATGTAGTAAGCCTGCAACAACACTTGGTTTATTGGTTAAATTATCTCTGCACCTCGAATTTAATATTTAACCCGAATATACGCAGAAGGCGAGATCTCTTAAATTCTGATATACAGTATGTTATACGAGAATTAAATAATATGTGACTGTAATTGAAACGCTCCTGTACAACAGGACAATCACCCAAACTTCAGATAAAATTCTTAAAGTAGAAACCTTGCCTACGATTCAAATCAAAACGTTGATCGATTTACGTAGACACAATCAAATACTTTTAACTATCTCATGATAAGTTCGAGAGAGGATAGCCTTAATAGAAATATTGCATACATTAGAATATGGGGGAGATTTAGTGGTTTAAAGACCGATGAAACCGAGGTTTAGATCAAGGTTGTTTAGTGTGCCGTTGGCCTCTATATATTAGTCATACAATTTTTACAAATAAGTAATAATCAAAGGAATTCTAATGAATAAACAAACCGCATGACGGGGCTTTTGTTTTAAGACTCTGTGTATTTCCGTATATTAATTCCTTATAGTTAACATTGGGACATACCGAAAATTTTAATCGATATATCTGAATGCATAAATTCTTCAATTACAATTACATTATTATGGCAAATTAACGGAGAATAAACGTTCGCTCCAATATAATTGCGAAAAATGTCGCCACTTAAGTAACGGTCCCACCGCCGGCTAGAGATTCTCTTCTTTTCATGTGAAGCTCTGTTGGCATGACCATTGTGCCTCGACAGAAACAGGAATGTGTATATGATCTATTCTCATGGATTACAGCTAATGAACGGAGCAAAGTTCGTGTAACATTGGGATATCCCAACTTAGACTGCTGAAGACCTTTGAATTTGAACTATAGGCGATCGACACATATGATTCATATGGTCCAATGGTCTCGAAGGAAACTACCAACATTTCAGCTTTGAATATAACAAGCTTCAGTAGTACTATGATGAGTAGAAATCACAGTGGCAGTTTTAACCAAAAGTAATCTCACTTAACTGGTTTTGTAATTTCGCCCCTGGCACATACTTCGATCTCGGGGTCAGATACGTTCCCTTTTGGCTACTGTCCGGATTTGTTTCGTCGTTGTTAAAAATCTACTGTTTGTCTGCACAAAACTTTAACATGAGTGAGGTAATATCCATAACTTTGTGAACTGGCAAAGTGCGACTGGGACTGTTTGTTAATAGTTACTATACAACCGCGATGGTGTTTTTCTTATTATGAGCAACGGCCTTTGGTAACTGGCTAAACTCTAAATAAAATGTCCACAACTTAACTTTAACCTCTTGACCTTGAAAATTTTTTAAATACTTTCAAAAAAAACTTCTAAAACATATGTGCATTCATAACCTTTTGTAATGGCTAAGTTCATGATAGGGACGGTTTCCTTTAAAATCTACATCACCTAATGTTGATTATTTATGACTAGATGCCCTTATCACTAACTGGATCACCATTGGATTATAAATGATGTGTTGACCGGCTCTGACCTTGAAAGTTTGAAACCTTCTTTCATAAAACTTTTTTACATTGGTTCATAACTTTCCTCGAATGGCAGGAACGATGATGGGACTTTAATCATATTCATCCAGTACAGTTACATTGTGTACCAATATGAATCAGGCGGCTCCCTAGATCTGGTTGTACCATCTTTCTTATGACAAGTTTTTACGCCCCTGTTTCTATATAGAGTACTAAAAATTGTTATTATGACCTCCAAAAAACAAAATCCATAGACCTGAGACAAACTTACCAAGTCAGTCACATCCAGAATTACAATCATGAGACAAAACACAACACGATATAAATCACGAGCCATCCTAATAATCCTTGAGTGACATAAGAGCACTTTCATATCACGGGGATAATGCCTTGTTCAACCTATCAATATCCTGTCAAGCCTAGCAAATTTTGTGGAATGGCCTGGACACAAATATATTCTTTTGACTTGTTGGGTAATCTCATGACTCTCTCCTTGGACGTAACATCTGAATCAGATAATAGATAATGTGTAATATCTTAGATTATAACGACTGAATGAAAAATAACTTAAATGGTTGAATCTCACATATTCAACACATGGATTGAATAATTTCCTATAAAAAAAATGAACAAGGAACCACCGGAAAAACATTTTTTGTAATGACAACCTTCACAATCAACGTAACTCCTCTAAAACGCTGAAGGCTTGAATTTTCGACATTTTCGATAATAACAAATTCTAAGCCGCGAGATGGATTTATTACATTTCTTATTAATTTATAGGTTTTTCGTACAATGTCGGCTAACAAAAATAATGGTTGGCATTTGGAACTATTTGTGTTAATACCTTTTCAGGGACATGTTGTGGGATTTATTCCTTTTAATGACCAAGGCCCGCTAGATCTGGTAACGAGCTCCACAAATCCTATTGAAAAGTGTAAAACAATAGCCATTGCCTGAGCCTTCATTTTTATTGGTTATACATAAAAATTTGCTTTCTAACAGAAAATAACCCAAATGTTTACAAACAAATAGTTGATGAATGTTATGATTCACTAGAAACCTGTGTTTTAACTTGGTGTTCAAATGAACTCTTTGATTGAATAAAAATTCTCTTTAAATCCTGGAACGTATATTAGCATAATGTATTCATATTAGGTAATAACTAGAGATAAACCACGTGACTCGCTAGTCTTGTTACAAACAAAATCACATTAGAAAGAAAATTTAGTGACCACCACTGCATGTTTTACTCATCTTTTTATATGACAAAATGCGATAAAAATGGACGATTAGTGCTAATTATGTCTTGCATGCAACATCTTAATTAGAATAACCTCACATGGCTATGAGAGCATTGTAAATGCCATTAACTATATATTGGAAATTGCGAGAAACTTTGGAAAGCATCTGTTTAGCTCCACGCATATCGTCTGTCAATCGTCGCCTACTTAATTATAAAATCGGTAGAATCCGGGGGGTGACATCACGTGTGTATAGAACAATTAACAAACAACACATCTTAAGTTAGCCGGCTTTGCTAAAAGCACAGGCTCTAGGCACGCTGATCGCTTGCATACAGTTAAACTAGAGGACCCGAAGGGCCAATCTGCTCACATGAGCATCTGTGAAATTCACTAAAGAGGTCACTAATTGAGTGCCATGTGGAACTTTGGAAAATTTGTTTGTAAGCTACTCTCTGTCTTACATTCTTCCAATACCAGAAATTAAACCTATCAAAGACGATTTTACTTTCATGAACTCTGGCTCAACAGCAGAGATTTATAAGGCAAATATAATGTTTTGAAGTGTGGGATCTCAATAGTTTGCAAGATTATCAACCATTTTTATAGAAATTAGAATTTATGCGGTAAATTTCGGTTCATGACTTTCCCAAAATGGCCATTCCGGATCATATGTGTTTTCTTTAAAGAAGGGATCACCTCTTGTACTCATTAAGCAGCATAGCATATGAAGTTCTTTAAAATGGTGAATAAGTTTGATTCAAAAATATGTATGTAATTTTACTACTTTATTTAACGTATGATCAAATTAAATTTGCTTGGCATTCCTTTCTCCCTACCATGGAAGAAAGATATAAGAGGGTGTTGTGCGGAGGTAGGTGAGGATTACATTAATTTCTCATGGTAAAGTACTTAGCATTTCCTTACGACTTTTTTAAAACGTGTGGAGGTAAAGCTCCACTAATATCATCTGGACGCATAATATCAGATAACAATGTGTACATAATTTATTTACCAACGGTACCTATCATGCACTATTTTTTAAGACAATAGCACTTTCCAGATCTCTTAAGAGAAATTAATAGACTACCTTATATAGTCTAATCAAATGAAAATGAGTATTCGGATATCTATAAAATCTACTTTTTTATCCACCCTACTTATTAATGTGCCGCACTTGAGTGTCAACGGCTTCATCTCCTCGTCTTTCGGGCGAGATCAATGACTTTTTCTTTCGAATATACGGGTTATAACTAATTTTCCTACAGTATAATTCTGAATTCCCTCCACTTTAATATTGAGAGCCGAAAGACTCATTCATTTTCAATCTGATTTACCTTTATTACATTGTTATTTAAAAAAAAATTTTGCAGAAACATTGTTCGGTTTATCTAATAGGTCTGATTATGGCATACTCCATTGACTGGGCTCCCCAGCTTGGGTTTCTGTCCTACATGTAACAAAGAATAGGAGGTATCTTATCAATATGATAAAATGGGATGTTCGAATCACTATGATTATATTATTGTGATATTGCCAAGAACTTGGTATTTCCCCTATTGGGGCCCCATGTGTATTCCCCCGGGGGTCATGATTTAACAAATTTGGACTGATCTCTGGGCCATATCTATCTCCAGGTCTGTAAAGCCTGTTCGATAATCTAATTGTTTATAATTCTAGTGGCTTCTTTTCTGGCATCGACTTGTAGTAAGTGGTTTATTATTTTCGCAACCTGAGAAGATCATTTTAACGATCTTTCCCTTCACTATAATCATATCGTAACTTTGATCCCCTACTTGAGGGCTCTCCACGTCGTACCCCGGGGGTTATGATTTGAACACACTTGAATCTCCACTATATTAAGAGCTTTCATATAATTTTGAGCTTTTCTGGCCAGTGGTCTTGAGAGAATGATTTTAGTGTTGTAGAATACCACACCCTTATTTTTGCATTTTCCGGATTATCGTCCATTGTAATAGGGGCCTGGTCCTTCATTAGAACAAACTAGAATCATCTTTACCCAAGGATGATTTGTACCTACATGTAGTTTGGTTGAATTTCGCCCAGCGGTTCTTGAGAAGAAGTCGAAAATGTGAAAAGTTAACAGACGGACGACGGACAAGAGGCGATCAGAATAGCTCACTTGAACGAAGGTTCAGGTGAGCTAAAAACAAGATATGTTTGTAAAACACGAATGTCCCGTATTCCACATGCCAGTGGAAAGGGCTTGTCATAAGGATTATACATGTGAAATATGAAAGGTATATCCCTTACCATTCCAAAGTTATCGCCAATGTTAAGAGTTTTTAAAATGTAGGTCAAATTCAAGGTCAAACATTTTGGTACCGGATTAAAGGGCTTGGCATAAGGAATACACCTGTGAAATATAAAAGCCCCATCTCTTGCCATTCAAAAATTATGGCTAATGTTTAAGGTTTTTGAAAAGTAAGTCAAAGATCAAGGTCAGGAGGTCAAATGTTCTGGGACCCACGAAAAGGTCTTGTCATAAGGAACATATAATATCAAAGACCTAGTACTTGCCATTCAAAAGTTATAGCCGAGGTTAAAGTTTATGACAGAATGACAGACAGGACAAAAACAATATGCCCCCGATCTTCGATCACGGGGGGCATAAAAATGTTCAATTGTGAACACATTCCATCAATGACCATTTTGGCCCGCCCTAATTCTAAAATCCCTACCTCCAAAATCACGAAATTTACAATCATACATGTAATAGAAAACTCCGTGGCCATTTCAAATATCGATTTAATTTTAATTTGATTTCAATAGTATTAAAGATGTTTTTATGTTTTACATATAAACACTATGTACCAAGTTCGACCCCCCCCCCCCTGGGGTCAGAACCCCTACACCAGGGATCATCAAATTTACAGTCTTGATATAGGCTTTCCTGCTCTACATCACTATGCATTTAGTTTCTCTAAGACGTGCGGATGTCAAGAAGATTTTTGAAGATTGGTCACTTTTTGGAATTTTTGCACCAACCCTAAGGCCCCTGGGGTGCAAGAGTCCTGAAATTTACAATTCAAACAAATTTGAAAAGAATTGGAATCATAGTGATCAAGAAGAAGAAAAACAAGAATATCAGTAAAACTGATGAATATGCTCCCTGAATTGCATCTAATCAATGAAATACTTATTTGACAAATGACTTACACGATGAACCATAACTGTTGAGATAAAGGGTTATTAATATAACGTAAATGCCAGTTAGTCATTTGCCTATTCCTTATTTGTACGACATATGCATGATATGATCAATACCTGTTCAAAAATAGATTCAATAAATAAGGACGTTTTCCTCCAATACAAGGTATATCTTCTCATGAACTTGGCTTTGAGAGATATATACGGATATATTTATTAAGTTGCAATAGAATTAGAAATTCATATCATAATTAAGGATTATCTCCCTCAGGCATAGCTCTGACCTTCGATAGTATTGCTCAGTCTTGGCACTATCATGTTCACCTTTTAAAAGTTTTAACTTTCATGTTTCGATTCCAACATTTCTGTTTGAGCATCACTGAAGAGACATAATTTGTCGAAATGCGCATCTGTGCATCAAAGGTAGCGTATTATTATTTTTATTATATGAGAACGAAAGTTCAATAACTGTTGAAATATTGTTGAAATGAAGTTTATTTTCATATACAAGATACAGTATATATGATAATTTTAGTGACTTGCCTTCACAAAATGACCTTAAGTCCACCTTTGACTAATGTAATTTGCTTGTTAATTATTTCATGGGATATATGAATCAATACTTGTTTCAAAACTGTTGAAATAAGGAATTTTTTTATTGTTTCTGAGTACATGTCTGCAGTTGACCTTGACCTTTTTCAAAAAGACCTTGAGACTTTTACCTGAAACCCATGTTGCCTGTTAATTATTTGTGGATATCCATCTTAATACTTGTTCGAAACTGTTAAAATAAGGCATTTTCCCCTTGTATATGGTAATTTGCGTTAGTGACCTTGACCTTTGATCAATTTACCTTGAACCAAAGTTTGTCCAAGGAATCTTAAGACTCAATTATGATGAAAGGGTTAGGAGGTGTAAACTTCTATGTTAAAAACTGTTGAATTAAGGAATATTTTATAAGTTCTGAGTGACCTTAACCTTTTGAAAATGACCTTGAAATCCTTCGTGTATTGTATCAATTTATGATGAAATGCTTAGGAGATATGAGCTCAGACAGACGGACACGACGGCGAAATTTTTTCGGGGAGCATAAAAATGTTAATTGAACACATTTCGTCCATGACCATTTTGGCTCCACCCTAATACCAAAACACCTACCCCTAGGATCACGAAATTTAAAATTTTAATAGAAAACTCCCTGCTCATTCCAAATATCCATTTAGTTTTGATTTAATATCAACAACATTAAAGATGTTTTTCATATGTTGTACATATAAACACTAATATCTACCATGTTTGCTCCTCCCCCGGTCACCAAATTTACAATTTTGGTAGAGGCCTTCTTGCTCTACATCACTATGCATTTAGTTTCTCTCGGACATGTGTGGTTGTAAAAGATGATTTTTTTTAAAATTGGTCACTTTGACAGTTTATGGCCCGCCCCCAAGTGTGCCAACTTCGACTGGACCTGCAGTAATTCCTGTGACATATCCATAATTATACCTAATTTGATTGATGTGTGCAACCGATGCAGAGATAATTAGAACGGAACGAAAAATTTCTGATTTTTTTCAGTATCAAGAGGGCTACTCTGTCAAAATCCATCGACCTAACCAACTTCGAATTGACTAGCATATTCTGATACGTATCCATATACCAAATTTGAGATGAATGTGTGCAAATCCATTGCAGAATATGAACGGAAACGAAAAATTTCTGATTTTTTTCTAAGTTCAAGAGGGCAACTCTGTCAAAAAATTCATCTGACTCATGACCAACTTCGAACTTACCTGCATTTTCTGTGACGTATCCAGTATTACCAATTTGAGTTGAATGTGTTTGCAACCTTGCAGAGATAAAGATCACTGGAAACGAAAAATTTTCTGATTTTGTCTAAGTTCAAGAGGGCTTTAACTGTCAACATCATCGGCATGACCAACTTCGAACTTGACCTGCATATTCCTGTGACATATCATATACCAAATTTGAGTTGAATGTGTGCACCTTGCAAGATAAGATGAACGGAACGAAAAATTCTATTTTTAATTCAAGAAGCTAACTCTGTCAAACATCATCGGACCAATGACAACTTCGAACTTGCACCTGCTATTCCCTGTGACGTACTCATATACCAAATTGTGAGATAAGTGTGGCAAATCATTGCAGAATAATGACGGAACGAAAAATATTCTTATTTTTTTCTTAAGTTCAAAGGGGATACACTCTGTTCAAATCATTCTGCACCGATGACCAACTCGAACTTGACCTGCATTTCCATGGTGCGTATCATATACAAATTTGAAGTGCATGGATTCAATGAACACGAAACGGGAAAATTTATTTTTTCTAAGTTCAAAGTAGGCTAATCTGTCAAAAATCATCTGACCATGACCACTTGACTTGACCTTGCCTATTCCTGCTGACCGTATCACTTAGTGTACCAATTGAGTTGTGTGTGCAACCGTTGCATGAAATAATTCACGGAAAGAACAAATTCTGATTTTTTTCTAAGTATCAAGAG
The DNA here is from genome assembly GCA_903981925.1 of Ostrea lurida. Taxonomy (NCBI): domain Eukaryota; kingdom Metazoa; phylum Mollusca; class Bivalvia; order Ostreida; family Ostreidae; genus Ostrea; species Ostrea lurida. The sequence goes on from CAJDSM010039040.1 coordinate 32,205, forward strand.
GCCATAACTCTGTCAAAAATATCGGACCTGACCCAACTTCGAATTTACTGCTATTCCTGTGCACGTTCCACTATACAATTTGAGATGCATGTGATGCATACCATGTGCAGAGCTACTGAACGGAAACGAAAAAATTTCATGATTTTTTTACTAAGTTCAAGAGGCTAACTCTTGGCAAAAATCATTGCAGACAACTTCGAACTGACCTGCATATTCCTTGACTATTCCCCATATACCAAATTTGATTCGTAATGTGTGCAACCGTTGCAGACTAATAAATGAACGGAAACAAAATATCTAATTTTTTTCAAGTTCAGAGGCTAACCTGTCAAAATCATCGGACATGCCCAACTTCGAATTGACTGCATATTCCTGTACTATCCATATACAAATTGAGTGATGTGCTTTGGACCATTGCTGAGTTAAATGACGGAACAATGATACGAAGGACGGAATGACAGACAAGAGGTAACACTATATGCCCCTGGATTTTTATTGGCAGGGCATAAAATTCACGATTAAAAATTAATGAGAAATAAAACTATATAGCGAATTGACTAAGACCATCGTTTGAATCAATCTCTCTCTCTCTCTCTCTTCGCTTCTTCTCTCCTCTCTCTCTCTTCTCAGTCTCGCGCTCTCTCTTCTTCTCTTCAACTAAAGCTGGGTGATTTTGTATCCATTAATATTTCACTAAAATATTTTGTGGGAATTGGTTAACACAGTATGACAATAATCGGATTCGAATGACTGCAGATACCTAACATGGATACGTCTTCTTTGAAGCTGGCTGGGTGGTGAGTTTTCGGGCGCATAGGCTTAATGAATTTTTTTAGGAATGTAATTTGACGCATACTGGTAAGGAAAGGTTGCAAGAGAATTTTTAGGTTCCCTGGTCACTCATGTGACCTAATTGCAAATGGCTCTCGTGCAGTAACAATTTAAAACATTTTTGGCGGTGCGGTGCAAAACGCTTATAAAATAGTGAATGTGGGCGGGCAGCGGCGCTGGGAAATATTCTGTAACATTTACTCAGTAACTATTATCGTAGCTTCAGAATTAATTATATCAGCGGTGTCCTATTCGTGATCAGATTTCAACCTGTCGGACATTTACTTCCTGTTTACCGATTAGAATATTTTCCGTGTTATTCTTAATAATGCCAATCTTTCGCACCTAGTGCAAAAGCCGCTTGTGAAATGGTGAAGGCGGGCGGCGGCGCGGACAGGCGGCGAAAATAATCGTTCTGTAACACGTGATCAGTAATACTTATCGTCAGCATAGACCTCTTTGATATCCATCATCAGCGGGGGGTCTCATATCGTGGATCCATTGAGACCTGTCCGATATCTACTTCCTGGTTTACCGCACTGTAGAGATATTTTCCCAGTGTTATTATACCCACGCAACGCTTGCGGAGGGTATATTGCTTTTTGACCGTCTGTCGTCGCTGTTATTTCTGAGAACCTCTGCAAAGGAATTATCGTGAACTTTGTAGTGATGCAGAATTAACGCGTGTAAATGCGCATAAGCACAGAAATTCTGATTCAATTTTTTTCTGGATTATATGCACCTTTTGAACTTAAGGAAATTTCGGCCATTAATTTAAATTATACTACTGAAACCGTTTTGTCACGTACGCAACTCCTCTGAAACGACTCACAGATTTATCGTGAACTTTTTATGTTATGAAAATATACCATGTAGAAGGCATTAACACAGGAAGTTCTGATTCACATTTTTTTTCTATGAATTATTCCCCTTTGTGAAACTTAGAAATTTCCAAGATTAAACTATTACTGAAACACGGTTGGTGCGCATCATCCTCTAAACCGTACAACCAGAGTTTCGTGACAGCTATTGTAATTAATAAATCCCGTTAAAGAGCGCATATTTACAGGAAAAACCTGATGTGATTTTTTTAAGGAGGAATCTTATATCCTTTGACCGTCCTTTTTACCAATTAAACACTAAATGGAAGAAGATAAAATTATTGTACATGTATGTTAATGAAAAAATATCTACTTTATGTTTTAGAAAAAGAAATCGCTAGTATATCAATAAGTTAAAAGAATTATTGTGTATCCAATATATAACCGATATTCAATTAATGATTTTTCTACCCTGATATGCCCAAAATACATGTTCATTATGTGCAGCATTTCTCAAGCAATGTGGAGCGTGGGGGTATGTGAGCTTGCTCACTTTTCTTTCATGTTGGCCTTATATGCAAATTTCGTAACACTTTACTCAGCAATTAATTATCGTAGCCTCATTGACCTTTATATCCATCATCAGCGGGTGGTCCCATATCCGTTGGACCGATTTCAGACCCTTCCGACACCTACTTCCTGCTTTACCGAACATTTTTACAGCACACCCGGCCATTTCTGTCTTTGACGCCCTTTTTAACTTCTTGGATAACTACATACCAATGTTCTTTTCAAATTTGTAATGAAGCAATCTTTGGGACAAGGGCGCAATAATTGTGAATTTACAGGTCTCT
>CAJDSM010039042.1:7970-33974 GCA_903981925.1 Ostrea lurida
CGTCTATATACCTATAAGTAAGGTTGTAACTAAGATTAAAGAACTTTCAAATTTCCTGTTTTTGGTTTAGTCGACAAACTAGAGCCAACTTTCTAGACTTAAAATGTAATGGTTGTGACAAAATGTCCCCATTCCTTTACAGACAAGTAGTTCCTTTTACATAATGATTTTCTTGAATTCTTAAAATGTTTTTTTAAACAAAACAAATGAATGTTTCTGAAAGTACAGTGCCCTTTCATCAGATGCCCAGGGGTCATGTTTGCCCAACTCTTGATTTGTATTAGGGACTTACGAGAATTATCACTGGTTGTTAAATATGCCCTTCTGATCCTAATTGGTTCTGAAGATACATGATACTTGTAAACGTTTTTCATGATTAATGGAAAACATGATACACTCAAAACACGATAAACGATATATTTGATAAACGCAAACAAGACAGAAAACGGAAAATCTTATACACAATGCAATAGGATACATGCATGATAAAAGATACACAGACGATACTATAGGATACACGCATGATAAAACACGATATAAATGTTAAGATTAACGATGCTGTTATGGTATTTAACTGTCGAGTTAAATACCACCGCTAGAGATTTGTCTTTTTCTGCATAAGTTTTTGAATAATTTTGTATATCAAGAATATCAAAAAAGGTCAGCTAACAAAAGAGCACAATCGTGCTGTTGACGTGTTGTTAAGCCGTCATTTACACCGATTTTGACGATGAATTATTTCTTTCACTTACTCAAAAATGTAGCTGGAGACTGGTACATATGTAAACAGGGGGTACTTACTCCTAGGCACCTGATCCCACCTTTGGTATGTCCAGAGATCCAAGTTTGCCCAACTTTATAATTTTGTATTCCTTGCACGAGTTGCATGTGTGAGAAATTATCTTTCGAAATGTAAAATTAATATCACATCATGAACTATGACGTGTAACCTAGCAATGCTCATTATACTCCTGAGAATTGTAGAACTAGTCGAGTATACTCAATCGGCCTTCAAATATTTTTATTATACTACTACTTGGTGTGTGTTTTAATACCTATTTGTGGATATATATATATATATATATATTATATATATATATATATATTATATATATATATATATATATATATATATATATATATATAACACTCCGCCTATGTTTTCCATATATGATTATTGACCTTGGAAACCTGGTCCTGGATATATTTCGTTTTAGAGCACAGGCTGGACAATTATATCTTGGATTGTTGGATTGTATGGATTGTTGTTTTTGTCAGTTTAAATATGATGCCAGGAAGGTTCGAATTTGTATAACATCTTTTTGGTCCAAGACTGTGCTCTATAACTAATTTTCGTTTTTTATTCACAAAATGTGGTGATTTTAAGCAATTTTTTTTAAAGTTTATGATTTTCATGATGTTTGGGGCATTAAATCTTAGATACACCAACAATTTTACCACCTGAAAACTATATACATGGGCTATCATTTTTGCAGAAAATAATTTGTTGAAATTTCACTTTAATTCTTATCATTTTACAGGCATATTTCCACCCTTCGTGGGCCTACTCCTTTAACTGACTGGTGTACGGAGAATATAAAAATGCTGACCACTTATTCAATTATAGTTTAGACATTAAAGAATTATGAGTAGAATGTGTTAGGTTTTTTTTATGTAGCTACGTTCATTCATTTGTAGACATTGTTTGTGATCTCTGCAACTTAAATTAAAGATCAGTACAGATTAACAAATGTAATTTGCTACAAGAAAATCATTGGAAAACTTATGAAACGCACGAATGCTATGGAAAATGATGTGTTGTTATCTTATTATCCAAGATGTATGATTAAAAACACTATATGATATTTATGAATTTATTACTTTAATGGTGTTACTGGCCGCGGTGAAGTAAATTAAGCAATTTGAGGCTACCGTGCATAGGGCCGCCTCGCACAAAATCAAACAAAAGTTGACGGCCCATCAAGAGGCTTATTGTGCAATGGGTTATCGCAAATGCACAAAGCGGTCACGGAAAATAACAAACACAAATATGTGACGGCCCATCAATAGGCTTAATGTTCATTAGCACAAGCGTCACGAAAAATACAAATCACAAATATATGACGGCCCATCAAGAGGCTTAATGTGCATTAGCACCAGCGTCACGCAATCATCAAATTCACAAAAATATGACGGCCATCAAAGAGGCTTCTTGTGCAATGGGTGATCGCAAAAGCACAAGCGTCACGAAACAAATTCAAAGCACTAATTAGACAAGATAATCATATAAAATGTCAAAGTCAACAAATGTTCCTACAATGATATACAAGGAGAGACTGGTGTCCATTCACCAGGATCATGTGTAGTTTAGTCAACTGCATAACGTATTAAAAAGTCATCATAGACAGTTGAATATCACATCCGAATTTGTTTCCAGATGGTTGACACTCTTTCCATTGGAGTAGGGGTGTGACAAAACACGCCACTTGCAAGGGCCATGAACATGGCTCTGCAACCGCGCACCAATGGAGTGCCCACAATGGTGACGGCGGAGCACCCCAACCCCAATGGTCCACCGCTGGCCAGTAAAAGCCGTTTCCCTAGAATTTGACTGGAAAAACCAGTCGCATTGCAGCTGGTGCAGTTAGACGTTGCTAAACAAATCCTAATAACAGAAATAAAGAATAAGACCATGTCGTGTATTTGTACAAATTGAGGATGTTTGATGGAACATCCACCCTGCACTTGAAGATTTGCAACAGGCACTTGCTGTAGTTTGACTCACAGTGCTCCACAATGGATAACTAAGTTATAAAGTCGTTAGTTGGGGGGGGGGGGCAAGGTCCTGCAGTTTCATACCACTAAGCCTTGCCACAAATGGAGAAAATGTTGAGTTGAGGTTGAGACCCCCCAAGCCAGTTAGTTTACACAAATTGCGCTATCTTGATACTGAAGATGCCCCTTTCAAACACTAGCATCAAAAAACCAAGATGTGAATTAGCTTGGGGTTAGCAAACATAAGCATATAAATGAGTTAAAGCCAAACAAGACACATGCACATTAATGAATAAAAGTAAAGAACACCCTGGGGCACCATGGCTTGCTTTGAATGACCTTACCGAGACCCCTCGTATAGCCAAAGTGGTAGCTGCTCCTATTCTGAGATGAATGGGATTTATAATATGTAGGGTCAAACCCAAGGATAACCAAACACGTGATTAATATTGCACCAAAATTGATAACGAGTTAAGGGACTGTCTCCAAAATGAACAAAGGGCTCCTTTTTTGCCGGGTGGATTGCATTGAAAGCCTACATAAGCCGCAGATGGCATGCTGTTGCATGAGATGCCAAGATAATGAATAACTGATTATTCATTCAAACTGGACAGTCATAGAACGCTATGATAGTTAGTTGTATATAGATTAGCACCAACATGTCAACAAACTGTATTAATTATTTGGGGAGTCTTGGCTTTAGATAGGCATTCCACCATGCGCAAGAAAGCATGAAATGTGATTGTAAAGGCTGCCGAGAATAACCAGTTTCATATCGTTGCGACATGCTGTGCGTAAATTGAAAAGAAATGGGTTAAAATGTGCAACGTGATGGGTAATCACGAGTTTACTATTGCATGCCCTGTAAAAGGTTGTTGATGATAAATTGGACCAGTAAGGGTCAACATTTTGAGAGTTTTTCCTAAAAACTAAATGAACGATTGTGCTGTGGAGTGTATGTAGCACATAAACGACAAGCATGCAATGAATCGTGTGAGGTGAGAGTCAGAGGGAATTATTGGTTGCTAAAGAGGCATCTAGCAAATGATCTAACGACTGAAAGCCTCTTTAGGAAAGGACTAGGTTGACTGGGGTGTTGTCTGCTTCGGTGCATGCACCCTGAAGATGGCACACTGTACAAGATAAAATACATCCGCCATTCCATTAAATATGCCGAATATACAGTAGTTCTGCTATGAATTGCATAATTGTGCAAGCGCCCCAAGAAAAGGGATGACCCTATGGGATCTAGCAGTGTTTGTTTAGAATGTGTACCAGGGCCAGGACAATAGGCGTAAATTTAGAAAAGTCATGTCCCCTACAATTGGTCACGATTAATGAACCCACCGACCTTGGAAGTGACACCCACGACCAAGGTTGGGCGAACAAGCCTATTGCCTAGGGGTTGGGCGAACAATACTATTGCCTAGGGGTTAAGTGGGGTTTGGTGCACGACAACGATGGGCATATGCCATTGCATCTCAGGCCGCGGTGGGCATACTTACATTACGCCCTGTTGCCTTGCACTGTTGTAATTATAATCGAAGCACGAGTTTATGAAGGGGATTGGTTCTGGCCTATTACCAGGGATGGTGGTCATATACCATAACCAACGAACAAAGTTCACTGCACTAAACCCCAGTCTTTGAGAAAGGACTGTGCCCCATTTTCAGCCCAAACTGCTCATATAATTAAACCCCTCCTTGGGATTTGATAGATCCATGGCGAATATGTGCAAGTATTTAAATTTAATAGCTGCTGAGTTGTGTGTGGGTGTGCTGTTGGTGTAGAATTGACATAATAAAGAAATGTGTCAGTCCACCTATGGATTGACACAATTTGTAGGGCATTTTGTCAGAGTAACCAGATTACTTTGCAAGACAATGTTGTCAGTGGTAGCCGACTAAGAACTGATTGGATCACTAACAAGCAGCACTCCCAAGTTTGCTTAATAGAATGATCTACGTGTGTACGTTGTACCCAATGAGAAAAACAACAGAAACATGCCAGGGGGGGTAGGAGATAAGTAGAATGCGCTAATGTGTACTGGTAGGTACACAATGGGAAAAACAACAGAATCATGCAAGGGGGAGAGGGAATATTAGCTTAGTAGAATGCTCTACGTGTGTACGTAGTAAATACTCCATGGGAAAAGCAACATAATGTGCAAAAAGGGGAGGTGCCAAATAAGACATAGCCAACATGGAGCCTATATATGCCCAAGTAAACTAGCTGGGCAGGCACTATTCGTCATAAAAATTGTGGGAAATTAACGTATGAAATTGACTAGAAACGACTAGGGGAACAAAATAAACCCTACCCGAATTTGCTCCGTGGTTGTATGCGTAGACTCCATGTGTTGGTCCCACCGTGTGCGAGGTTTCCGATGTTGACGGCTGTGGGATGGAGTCAGGACTATCGCCCGTTGCTCAGAAGTGACCACCGCGGGTTGCAGAAGTGACCACCGCGGGTTTGCTGGTGCATGGTGACCACGTGTTCAGGTTGGGGCAGTCTAGCTCACTTCGCTTTGACTTAGGCATGGACACCAAGTAGCAACAAAAAACAAAATTTAAGAGATATAAAATACCGGAATAGGTAAAGTGATATTAAAGAAGAGCGTCCCGAGATCCAGCTTTTTTTTTTTTTTTTATCCGCTTTCAATCCGAATAAATTAGGGCCATTGGGACACAATAAGAAATAAAACGGTGTAAATGGATGTCTAAATAGCAAAAGTTAAGTTATCAAGTATATTTACGGAGACGAAATTTATCATGTCTCAGCAATGTAAACATAGATTTCTAAAGGAGATAATAAAATTCTAGTATCCGGGGTTGGTTTTGCTCGGCCGCAATATTTCCAGAATTGTTAGATACCCTTGTATAAATTCGTATATATTAGACTAGCTACCATATGCGATATTATTGAAAATGAGATAATTTCTAATTAAAATATTGAGTATTCACAACTGCGTAATGTTGCCACTATATTACCGTGATGCAGACTAATTTGATCTTATTCTTGAAAATGTTTATTCCCTTTCAAGAACCACATAACAATGATTTATCATTTCATATAAATTTAAAGCAGATCAATTTTGTTCAAATTGTAGGCCCCTGGAGTAGTCAGAGTCATAATAGGGATTTGCTAAAGTTTATATGGTAATTCAAAGAGATATATTTAAAATAAATTCTGCATCTCAACAACAGCATGGCAAAATGATATGCAAGTATATTCAGGTAAATACAAATTTAAGATCATTCAGGGATCCTGGGGGTTTACGATAGGGCCACAAACAGGGGGCCAAAATTTTAGATGGATGAATTAATGGAAAAAATATTTTCAAGAGCAGTAGGCTCACACTAAATATAATGGCAGACTTGACAACTACATATATGATAAGCGTGATGACTTTAACTTTGCAATCGTCAACTTTCCCTTTCTAGTAGTAATATACCACTATCACCTGCTCATGGTGTGTATATCTCGCAGTTGATTCGATACGCAAGAGCATGCTATGCGTATGCGGATTTTTTAAAGCGAGGCCAACTACTAACAAAAAAGTTGAGTTGCAGGGTTTATAACGAATCTCGTTTAAAGTCATCATTTCGCAAATTCTACGGTCGCTTATAATGACCTTGTTTTGCGATTACCAAAGTTTCACTAAGTCATATGTTGACTGATTTGTTTCATACTAGTTGTTAGACTGTCATTTTCTTACTAGATTTGGACTACGGTAATCCGTTTACTTTATTTCGACTACGGGCTCACGGCGGGATGTGACCGGTCAGCAGAGGATGCTTATCATCCATGGCCCTGATCCTACCTTCGCTTTGTCGGAGGTCCGTGTTGCCCAACACTGATTTTGTTTATGTTTTTTGGATTATGATTACGTTTAACACGATGTTACATTCGCCTATTTGTATCAAATATTCCCAAGTCGTTGTGACTCCGTGACTACCGTCGGTGGCCTTCGTTTTGTCCTTGTCAGTTGTCTGTCTGTCCAGAACTTTATCCTTGTTCGTAACGTTTGAATGAAGATAGATAAGACTTTCACATTTCGAATGCAAAGATCTTGTGACAAGACCTTTTTGTTACCAACATTTTTAACCTTTTGACCTACTTTAAGGAAATATATCTCCATTGATTAGTTTTCGTTATCTTTTCTTTTTACATCTTTACATATATTTACAGTGTATCATCAATTTATCATCACATTTTATTGTTAAATAAATATTAGATATTTTGATGACCCACCAAATACTACTTAAACTAAATTGAACGTTAAATCAATATAATGTACTTGACAAGTGAGTGACTCACACAGTTGGCAATACATATATGAATTTGCAAAGTCTACATCAACTTTATCGCTTCAATACAATATAACAATTGTTGAATTAATATTTAATTCATTTGAGTTGTCGATAGCAGTCAATAGTTCACAGATAGCATGACAAAATATGAGCAACGGAGCTTTTCTCTTAAATACACAAGGACACATGCTTCCACAGGCTCCATTTATTTAAAAAGAAAATAATTATGAGTTGCAGAAAATTATCAAAATATGTAATTTTTCTCTGTTATTTAATTTTTGTGAAAACAACCGTATTATACCAGCGGAGAATAGATCTGAATTACCGACGACAGGTAGATGCCTCGTCTATCTCTGTTAACAGTTTTTCTGAATGTGCTTTGAAATGTGCTCAGATGGACCAGTGTGTTTCCTTTTTCTTCAATATTGTGGAATTCCTATGTCAGACGGAGGGGAGAATCCTCCTCTCTTTTAATGGAAGTGATGCTGGACCTTGGCAGTACCATGGTTTGAAATATTTCTATTTTTCACTTAGTAATTCTTTTTACAATAGTATGGTTTGAAATATTGCTGTTTTTATCTGCCTAAGAAGATTTAATTTTGCAACAGAAAATTTAGATGTATCTTTGCATGTTTACATTATGTATAACAACTTTTAAAACGCAATCGGGGCGGACTATTTGGNGCAGAAAATTTAGATGTATCTTTTCATGTTTACATTATGTATAGCAATTTTTAAAACGCAATCGGGGCGGACTATTTGGTGTCACAATGTGTTGTCAAGTTTTGCACTTATTATACCAGACAGCATTGAATGCAATGACATGTTCTATTGGTAAAGGAGATCTTAATAGCGACCACAGAATTTGAAATTCTCATTGTAAAGTAGACTGTTTGCACTCTTTATCATCATGGTGTGCATTTATACCTTGTTTAATTTGATTTAAAAGTTGGTAACTCTTGCGTATGGAATCATTTGAGAGACATAAAATTGATATGCAGGTGATTATCAAATATTGAGCACTACATAAATAAAATTTTATTTAGCAAACTTACACGCTGATCACATGCTACTATGAAAGCTAGTTTCGTATGTCATGAATCAAAACACTGGCTGGAAAATATATGATGATATAAATCATATACGGTGCCAATTTTGATGATCTAAATTACAGGTCAACAATATTCAGTTATTGCCTCGATTGAGGACAACGACAGTTTGTTTGATTAGAACATGGCTGTGTTGTTATATAGCATTCTATTTGAAAGCGTATATTTTTTCTTCATTGAATTGATAAACCTACGCATGCAGCGTAACTTTTGTCCGTAGAATATGTTAATAAGCTTGAGTTCATAGGCCTGGAGTATAAAATGTTTTATGGGAATGCCCAATTTATATGTACAACTCTCAGCGACTTTAAGGAAACCAGAGGAAAGTGACAAAGCTGTATAAAAAGTATCTAAATACACTCCAGGCCAAATGACGTCACACTGAATAATGACGTCATGACATAGAGTTTTGTATAGCTGTTTTGTGGGGAAATGACAATATTTTATGTACCATTTTTAGATGCAGAGCATAAGGGCTTACGGTCAACATTCTGAAAAATAAGTTGGCATACATTTTCATCAAACCCTCGTGTGCTAAGTATATCCTTAAGAATACAAACATTTTTGGGTTGCCCTATTGTAAAACGTGTAAAGTAGGATGTGTTTTCCATAAGTTGCATTAAATACAATTGATTTAACAATTCATTGCCCTTGCGATATGTACTTTTAGTGTATCATAAATTCATGCCTACGTTTAGTTAGTCACAAGACTCAAAACACGTAACTATTCAATTTTATGTGACCATGCGATTGCCTTGCCTCGCATGTTGAACCATTACTACAATAAATGTATCAGTTGTGTTTGATTTTTATTTGACCAACCGAACATGTGCATTTGTACAGAACGTTGATTCATAACACTTATGTTAATACAGGCTTCCTTAACGTCGCTGAGTTGCCTACGATTTAGATACATGTATTTTTAAAAAGAAGCACGCGTTGAAATATTTCAGAGATGAAAACCCAGAACGTTGCTTTGAACGGGGTCGTCTGGATGAGCTCGGAAATAAACCCACCTCACCATGATCCTAAATATGCCGTGGACGGCAAAGTTGTTCTCGATGGATATGGAGCCCAGTGCTCTTCCACACAAGGAGAATCCAATCCATGGATTGTAGTTGATTTAGGCGCCATCTACAATGCGAAATACGCCACCTTATTCAACAGAATTGACAGCATTGGTAAAACACTTGTCATACCATCATTATATTATTGAATAGAAATGCAGAAAAAATAATCATAATGCGTTATTGTGTTTGACATAAACATTTGAATTGCTTTAGTTTTAACTTGTCACTTGCTAATCCTCGCGTATAGTGTACTTACTCTACACTCATTTCATGGTCAGACCGCTGCCAGATACATTCGCATTTACGTTAAGGTTTTCCACAAGAAAATGCAGCGATAATTTGCCGTGAAATTACACTTTAAATTCACAATAATAATAATAATTGTATTGGTTAAACATCAAAACCATACTCCCCATACGTTGTGTGCGATAGGGGTATCATACATATCCCACACAATAATTACCCGTGACGTCAGCTTATGATCACGCAACAATTTATTTTTAGAGAACATCAAGAGGCCAGTTTCCACGCAAAAGTTTCACGATATGCGTCTTACACAGCCATTTGTGCCTAACGTTAATTTAACGTTAAATTGAATTTTAACGTTAAATTAACGTTAAGTTAACATTAATTTTGCGTTAAATTAACGTTAGGCACAATTGCCTGTGTACCAGCTGCGAATGTATCAATAAGCTCAAAAAGATACCGGTATAAAAAAAAACTTGAATAGTTTGGGGAGCAAATGCATACTCTCTCTGAAAATGATCAAGATCAAAGCAACATATTGACAGCTATCAGCGAATAACCGGGGTTTCCCAAAGTCTTTTAGATACCGTAGCTTAAATATGTAAGTATTAAGTTGCTCACAACACTTTTCAAAAATATCCATAAATCCAGAATATATATTCAAAAAAATTTGTAACTGACTATAGCAGATATTGTGCAATTTTTGAATTGTTTACATAAGATAAGCCTCGTTATGCAAATGAATTCATTGCATAGATGCAGAAAAGGGGTGATACCAAGGTTACGATATAATAATTCCAATTTTCTTTCTTACAATTGTTTTCATTGGATAAAATTAAATCGACACGAGAATTTACACATCAATAGATCCGAAAACGTGACGTAACAATACGTGCATGAAACAAACAACGTAACGCACGGAACTATTTAATTTTATTTTAATTTTTCATATAGTTAAAGTAGCATAATCTGTATTTGTACGAAAAATTATATCCTTCATATTTTTTTCTATGTATATGTCACAGGACAAACGAGGATTCAGGACGATCCCAGATCGTCCTAGGACAAACGCGGATCTTCATTTTTCCTAGGAGAAACGAGGATCCCAGTTTGTACTGGCATATATTCAGTACAAATGAGGATCCTTGTTTTTCCTAGGACAAACGCGAATTCGCATTCTTCCTAGGGGCTAGGACAAACCAAGGATTAGGACAAACGAGAATTTTAGTTCAAGAAGAATTTGTTGGTTGAAATTAGTCCCGCATTTTATTCCAGCTTTTTAGGTCACCTGAGTTAGCCCAGGTGACCCAATGCAATTGGTGTTCGTCCGTCGTCGTGCGTCGTCCGATTCCAATTTTATTCAAATTTGATATAAAACATTTTTGGGACAAGGGGCGCATAAATTGTAAAGATTTCAGGACTCTTGCACCTTTGAGGCCTTAGGGACATACATGTGATAATCTTTCAACCACATAGCTGTACAATACCTATAAAAAGGTGTGATTTTGAGTGAAAAATCTGTACACAAGTTTGCAAAATGTTGTAAAAAATATGTACAAAATATCAATCATGATATGTTTTTAATATGTCCATAAAAGTATGATGCCAAGAAATTTCAACAAATTCCATGATTTGATTGTTGTGGAGACCTAAAGTTACATGATTAGTAATTTAATCAATTATTACAACATAACATTAAAAAAGTAAGATTTTTTTAAAATGAAAAGCCTACTGTGACATATCTTAAAAATGCTTTCATGTTGTGTATCTTTAAATCATTTCAATTAAAATCAAATTTAGAGGGCTTTACTAGAGTCAATTTAGCAATGATAATGGCTTGGTTTCTCGCCTGTATTGACCTACTTTTGACCATAGTGCAGAGCAGTTTGTGATCTGCCAAGAATATGAACTTAAATTGGAGTGAATTGACTGTTAGACTAAATGTATAGGACTAGACCTGAAAATCTGTATAATTTATAATTTACAGTGAATTTTAATGTACAAAAAGGCGAAGTTAACATACAACATCGAGTGTAGGGCAACACGGACCTCCGACAAAAGCGAAGGCAGGATCAGGTGCCATGGAGGAGTAAGCATCCTCTGCTGACCGGTCACATCCGCCGAGAGCCCTTAGTCGAAATAAAGTAAACGGAATTACCCGTTGTCACATCTAGTGCGAAAATGTCTAACAAAGGGTATGAAACAAATCAGTCAACATATGACTTAGTGATAATTTGTAATCGCAAACAAGGTCATTATAGCGACCGTAGAATTTGCGAAATGATGACTTTGAAATATATTCGTTATAACCCTGCAGCATTAACTTTTTGGTTGAAAAAGTGTGCAATTTTGTGAACAGTCTGTGCATATCACATGTAACATGTAGGGACGGTGCGAAAAGTGACCAATTTTCAAAAATCTTCTCCTCTACAACTGCACGTGTCTAAGAGAAACTAAATGCACAGTGATGTAGAGCAGGAAGGCCTCTACCAAATTTGTAAATTTTGTACATTTTGTTTCCTTTATACTGTATTTAAGACATGACACATTTCATGTATACATTTGTAATTATGTTTACAATTCTCGTTTGTCCTAATCCTTGGTTTGTCCTAGTACCTAGGAAGAATGAGAATTCGCGTTTGTCCTAGGAAAAACAAGGATCTTCATTTGTACTGAATATATGCCAGTACAAACTGGGATCCTCGTTTCTCCTAGAAAAAATGAGGATCCGCGTTTGTCCTAGGACGATCTGGGATCGTCCTGAATCCTCGTTTGTCCTGTGACATATACATCTATTAAAGTTATACTTTCATACGTAATTACAACATTGAAAGTAAAAAGATACACGGGAACAACGCACTTGTTTCTAATTATTTATAATATTACCAACCTATGAAAAACAACCAAGTCGCCTGGAATGTAGACATGCACAGTTCTATATTATTGTTTTACGATGTATACACATGGCCTTTTTCTTTTTGTCACCAATAAAAAAAGGCGGAGTTAACATCGTGTCAAACGTCGTAATCATAATCCATATAACATATACAAAAGATGACGTGTAGGGCAACACGAACCTCCGAACAAAAGCGAAGGTAGGACTCAGGTGCCATGAAGGAGTATAGCAGTCCCCTTGCTGACCGTCACACCCGCAGTAAAGCCTTTAGTCGAAATAAAGGAAAACGGGATTACCCGTAATTAATCTTAGTAGGAAAATGGCAGTCTAACAAAGTGGCATGAAACATAATCAGTCAACATATGACTTAGTGATAATTTGTAATCGCAAACAAGGTCATTCATAACGACCGTAGAATTTGCGAAACGATTGACTGTTAAACGAGATTCGTTATAACCCTGCAACATCAACTGTTTTGTTTGTAGTTGGCCTCACTTTAAAAGTCCTCATGCGCAATCAGCATGCTTTGCGTATCGAATTAACTGGAGATGTACACACCATAAGCCGGTGATAGTTGTATATTACTACGTATACATAGAAAGGGAAATTTGACGATTTGCCAAAGTTAAAATCATCACGCTTATCATATGATAGTAATACGTATTTGTCACAATGTTAACTTCGGCCTTTTGTATCATAAGTATGCATATAATATATAATCTATATACTTTTTGCATTTACAGTTCAGAAATACGTCGAATATAAGCTATTTACTACAAACATATCAAGCGTGATTTTGAATTTACTTCCATATAAGGAGAATGGCGTGCATATGACGTGTATCCTCTTTCCATTTATAGAATCGCCACGTCGGTAGACACGTCGTCTTTTGAGGCTTATTTTTCACTTGTGTTTACATTTTGACCGGAAATATTTCGTGGTTCACATTTTTACCGTTTATATATTTGATTTCGAAATCACGGTGCAAAAAAAATAAAGTTAAAGTATACATTAATGCTACTAATAAATTGAAATTATAAGAATTAAACATTCTTTTTGAACAATTTATCGATGTGTAACTCTGGACATTATAACCTCACAAACTTAACATAAAAGTGCTTCATCACTTTTATTCAGTTTGTGAGTAAAATGTCCACAGTTTACACATTGATTAAATTCTTCAAAAAAAAGTTTAATCCTATATATAGATATTACATTTGCGCACCAGAAAGATCGAGATTTGAGAGTGATGCAATAGTTTAAGGAAATTGATATATTCTGGCGAACTTGAATTAAAGGACACCAAGAATCTGACAGATGTTCCTTCTATATTTGGATATTTGCTTAATATTGACTCTAATGGCAGACTGACAACTACATTATATGATAAACGTGATGACTTTGACTTTGCATTGCCAACTTTCCTTTTTTAGTTAGTAATGTACCACTATCACCTGCTTATGGTGTGTATATGTCTCAGTTGATTCGATACGCAAAGGCATGCCAGTGCGTATGATGATCTTTTAAAGCGAGGCCAACTACTAACAAAAGTTGATTGTTGCAGGGTTATAACGAATCTCGTTTAAGTCATCAATTTCGCAAATTCTACGGTCGCTTAATGACCTTGTTTGCGATTCCAAATTATCCTAAATTATATGTTGACTATTTGTTTCATACCCTTGTTAGACTGTCATTTTCATACTAGATTTGACGACGGGTAACCCCGTTTCTTGTTTCGACTACAGGCTCACGGCGGGTGTGACGGTCAGCAGATGTGCTTACTCCTCCATGGCACCTGATCCTGCCTTCGCTTTCGTCGAAGGTCCGTGTTGCCCTACACATCGATTTTGTATGTGTTTTTTGACTATGATTGCGTTTGATACTTTGTTACTTCGCAATTTTATATATGTATAATTTTTCACGGGAAATTTTACACGTATAACATTTTTCCTGTGGTTAGCCGTAGTTAATATGACTAAAAGAAGCATTGGTGCCATTTTCCCTTCAATTAGACGTTTCATCGCGAACAACACTTTTCACCTTAGTTGCGTTGTAGGTACGGTTTTAAAAACTAAAAAAAAATACAGTTTGAGCTTCATTTCTATTTTATATGTCAAATAATTACACATCTAAGCATATCGTTGCATTTAGACGATCTCTGCATAAATCATTGTGAATGACTTTTTTTATGCAAGCTGGTACCTTATGTTTGAATATCGGTTCAACATCCAGCATATATTCGTCAAATCTACTTAACTGGAACTCATATATTTGTAATATGATGAATACAAACCCATTTAAGATAGCAAAGGAATAAATGTCGGCCGAAGAACCCCAGTTTGGAACGTAATATTTCAAGTTTTTGTATTTGCTTTAAGTGGATTGGTGGTGGAAGAGGTATGCAGTCGGTTGTGTAGCGCTGAAGATGTTTGAATACCCTAGTTTTTCCTGTAAACGGGGACATTAGCTAGCTCTCAGGCATGAAATCGGATGTCTCTCGAGTGACAGCTATTTTGTACTGACAAGGAAAAGATGGACATCGTTGGCTGACTTCACTTAATGCAATCTTTAACTTTATAACTGATATACGTGCTTTTCATATGTAAAGGCCAGAAAACGAACAGGTGATCAATCTAGTAAGGTCCTAAATATAGAATACAAAAACAAGAGTTGGCAATCACGGACCTCTGGACACAGCCAAAACAGAGGTGGGATCAGGTGCCATAGGAGGATGAAGCATCCCTGTTGTCGGTCACACCCGCGTTTGCATATATTATCTACTTTTTCTTCATGTTAACCTTGTTTTCTTTCTGCACATTGAGAACTACTCATCCAGCGTTCGGTGTAAACTCTTTGCGGGAACAGCGGTCTACTACGTGTCGAAAGTTCTCTTAACAAAACATTGAATTGATTTAGCATATCAAATACATACAATCGAAAACACACAACAGTTTTAAAAGAGTTTGGATTAGACGTAGAATTAGTCTCAATCATGAGCACTGGTGATGGTTAGTCAATATGAAGATTAAACTTGTTCTAATGACAATCTTTTTCAGGTGATCGACTGCACGATGTCGTTGTTAGTTTGGGTGAAAACAAATTCAGATCTTTCCAGTGGAGTGTGGCCAATTCAGGGTCCTGGTATGAATGCTGTAAGTTGTCCACTATTATATGTGCGAGTAATGCACGGTGGTCGTTTATGTGAAAACTGAAATTAAGGGACCCAATTCCAATGGAATTAATTAATCCTTGTGAAAATTTAGAATTTTATATAATGATCATGAATGTTTGAGCCACAATGGTTAACTTCGCCTTTTGTGATTGATAAAAATGTAAAGTTTATGATAATACGCTAACACTTGCAATATGTCGTTATAAAACGTTTGTCCTACAAAAAGTGATCTGTGATGAGACAGTTAAGTGGAGATTTGACTATAATCTAAAATTTCAAACTAGAGATGCCATAATTCATGTATCCAGCAATCAGTCAAATGATTATTGGATCGAACCACATATAAGAATGTCGCGAAATGTATCTGCGATGCTTGTTTTCACCGCACTTACATTGCAATATAAAAATGTCTAAAGATCAGTTTTCAATACTGTTGAAAATACGCATTTTATTGTAATTAACATACATCCTCTAGTGAAAGCCAGTGGCGGCGTGAACTAACTTATGATAGAATTTTTTGTTCACTCTAATTATTAATCTGTTAAAGCGTGAAGTCGTGAAGTAGCGGAGCCATTTAAACTGAATCGCAACTTGAAATTAATACTTATATAAGATTTCAAAGAAAATGAATAGATTGTTTCCGTGGGACGTGACATTTGAAGGTGAGGGCGACCCATTGAAAACCTGTCTGAACTTTGATCTGTCTCGAACAATTGATGCAACCACACGTATTTATTAAGGAAGTGCAAAATCAGAGACAGGGCAGTACTGGACCCCTTTAGATCAGAAGTGAAGAAACAGTTATTGTATCGAATTGGGGCGGAATCTTTCTGCACGAATTATATCATATTTGGTATCTATTTACTACAATAACACTATGTATAGTTTCTTTAGAAACTAAACTGGCATTTGACTGTATAGCTGGGAAATGGGCTATTTTAGGCCGAGCTGCTGCTCAATCTATAATACAATAGGCGATATGTAACATCGTGTAAACGTAATCATAATAAAAAAACATCATACAAATCGAGTGTAGGGCAAACGGACCTCCGACAAAGCGAAGGTAAGGATCAGGTGCCATGGAGGATCAAGCATCTCTGTGACCGGTCACAGCCCGCCGTGAGCCCGTAGTCGAAATAACGTAAAACGGGTACCCGTAGCAGAATCTAGTAGGAATATGAAAGTCTAACAAAGGGTATGAAAAAAATCAGTCAACATATGACTTAGTGATACTTTGTAATCGCAAACAAGGTATTAAGCGACCGTAGAATTTGCGCATGATGACTTTAAACGAGATCTATGTAACCCTGCAACATTCAAATTCTTGTTAGTAGTTGGCCTCGCTTTAAAAAAAATCCGCATAAACAGCTCTTTGCGTATCGAATCAACCGGTAGATATACACACCATAAGCAGGTGATAGTGGATAATTACCATAGAAGGGAAAGTTGACGATTGCAAAGTAACAGTCATCGCCTTATCATATATTGTAGTTGTCAGGTCTGCATTAGAGTCAATTGTTAATTAAGATATCCCTATGAAGCAGATATGTCAGCTTCTGTTGTCGTTTATATCGGTTCTTCGGCGATATATCAAATGGACATAACTGTGAAAATGTATTGATTGTTAATGATAGGCACATCATCTATATACCTATGATGTAAGGTTGACAGGACACGAGCGAAGTCTGTTTTTTTGTTTTTATCCCGTAATCAGTGTTTTGTAGCAAAATGTATTGAATAAATGTTCGTTTAATTCATCTTGACTATTAATCTATTAGAATGATTGCAAATCACACTCACATTGTGAATACGTAAACAGCTGAGCGGAAGCCATGTTAATGAATTTCTCCCCACACATCATTGTAAACAATCTCAATAAAATTGCAACAGACGATAGTTACATGCTTTGCACCTGTCTATATGAAATTAAAAGAACGAGGGGGAGTTAACCGTACAAATATCAGCGTAAAAAGGTCCTTGTTTAGACAATTCATAAATTACGGATTTCTTGATTTAACGCTCACTTTAACAGACCGATCGCCTTCCATGACTGTAGGTTCAGGATCACACTTGTAGTCATGAAAAGATTACAAAGCTACTGACTGATTGCGTTTTCAATAATTCAATGTTCCTGTGCTATGTATAATGCTGCAGATAGTTCAGTGTATCATTGTCATAGGAAGTTTATGACTATCAAAAAAAAATAAAGTAAACAGAGATTATACTTTAGTTGCGTTACTCCAACGTTCAGATCAGGATAAATCTGTGCTCGTGTAATTCTACATGTAATAAAGGAAAAGATAACGACAGTGATTAATGCGTAAATGTCCCTAAAATATCACAAAAACAAAGTTGGGCAATCACGGACCCATGCGAACACACCAGAGTGGGATCAGGTGCCTAGGAAGAGTAAGCATCCCCTGTTGACCGGTCAGCACCCGCCGTTGAGCCCATAGTGCATTGATCAGGTAAACGGAATCATGTCCGTATTAAATCAGTGTGTTGAAAAACGGCTGTACATGGTTATGAAACACATCAGTGCAGCATTTGACTCAAATAGGTAATATTGGTAAACTAGAATTTTATAATTTTAATAGAGACAGCTACTGACAAAACAAGGTTGGATGTTGGAGGCGCTTTCGTCAGTTTCACATTTAAAGTAAAAAAAATTCCCAAAGTCTTGGTAGTTCGCCCAATAAGATGTGTATTTGGGCAAATGCTGTCGTAACTGTTTCATGCTAATTCTTAGGTTGTTCTATAGCCAAAGAATGTATTTACTATGGGAATGTACTCTGTGTATCTGATAAGATAAATGGCTGGACAGGCTGTATGATCGGTGGACATGGAATGCTTAACTCACCCTAAGTACTTGAATCTCCGCTATTGGTATATCAAGGGGTTATTGTTTGCCTATAAGCATTATAACGATTATGCCATTGATCTTTGACTTTTCATCAGTATAATCCTGTCCTTGTAAACACGTTGGAGTATAACAATGCATGGTCATTGGTTTTTTGTGACATACCACCTCGGAGATGGGACAATGACGTCCACATTGGTGATGTGATGTATAGAACCTTCTATATAAGAAACTTTGTCATCATAATTGGCTTGCCGCAAGGGCATACACTAGATATAATTGAGAAAAGATTATTAGTATTAACACATTTCTGAAATTACTATTACGGAAAATATGTTCCCACCGGCTCCCATTATTGTGATGGATGAAAGTACATCTGATTGTGTACTAACATTAAACTGTTGGCTTAGATACGGCAACATGTAAACGTTCGCCAATATGATTAGTTTGATGTGTTTGAGTGTTTCGTAGCTGTTTGAACGATCAAAAGAGTGACAATAGTTTTTTCAAGATATAAAGACAACGATAACTAACAGCGATCAATTTCGTAGTCAAATATAACAAAACAAAGGTTGGGCACACACGGACCATATATCACCAGACGTTGGATCAGGTGCTCTAAGAGAATGAACATCATGTCGATCGGTTACACCCACTGGTAGCCAATTGTTTTGAGCAGGTAAACGGAGTAACCGTAGTCAAATCAGGGTATGAAAACCACTCAACAGTTCTCTGCAAACACATCCAGACAGCATTTGACCCTATGGGAGGCCATACGGGTATATCAAATCGATATAACGACCTAGACTTTGCAAAATGCTGCCTTCAAACGTTACTGTGGGAAACCCCTGCAATAATAACTCGTTTATAAGTAATCTGCCTTGATTAAAGAACACTTTATGACGCAAATCAAGCTAAGGCGTATCGAATAAGCTGAGAGCACAAAACACACTATCACAGATGATGATGAAAGATATTAACCACACAATATAGTACACCATAAATGTATATAACCATACAATCTAATGTAATAGTAATTTTCAGTTGATACATATGAAGCTCATATTCTATATGACAGAATCTAGACTAGTACTCTGGGTTTGAAAATAAAATAATCAACTTGACATGATGTCTCTCAAATCTGGGTCAGTGCGTGAAATAGGACAATATCTAAGTTATCGGTACAAATGGAAAACAAACCAACACACCGATTGTGCCTATAACATTCATATGTTAAAAATGCTAAAATACATCGTAATTCGTACATTGTAAATGCAAACATACTAAACTGGACTTATAACAATTGTCGTGGAAAACGTCCGAATGAATTTGAAACTGCAATGATCTGGATCCGTTTAAGCAAACAATATGTTAAGAGAATAATTGTAAATATCAACACAAAACAACACACCGATAGGATCATCAATCTGCACTTTACTTAGAAAGGACTTCTAAACTGTATGCAACACATTGCAGGAATGCCGATAAATCGAGTAACGGCACGTGCCAACTGATCATACTTCGTTTCGCCGACAACAGAATAAATATTGAGTAATTATTTATGGATATACTCATGGATGTTTTCCTGAACATTACGAACTAAGAATCACAAATTTTACACAAAGAAGCAATTATATATACACTCAGGGGATGATATTCGTGAATTGCATCGGAAAACAATCCTAATCCACTGAATATATAAAACGTAAGAACATAAATTTCTTTCCTTTCACACATGACATCAAACGTTTACGAAATTCGAACTTCATGCTGTAGTTCGATACTGTGAACTACACTGACAAATTTCAATCAAATCATCGCAAGCGTAAAGAAAAACAAAGTCTGGAAAACCGAAGTTGGACAAGAATGATATAGATTCATATACGGTACCAATTCTGATGCACCAGATGCGCATTTCGACAAATTATGTCTCTTCAAGTGGATGCTCAAACCGAAATGTTTTGGAGTCCATAACATGAAAGTAAACCTTTATAAAGTGAACACTGTCAGTGCCAAATACTGGAGCCAAATACTTGAAGGATCAGAGATGATGGCCTGAGGGAGATATCGTTAATTTGATCTGAAATTTCTATTTTACCCTGCAATTAATTACTACCGTATTTCAAGCTATTAACATAGTACATAGGAACGTGGCTGTAGAGACCCTCGGGTATACAGTTCACCAGCAGAGGCATCGACCTCGAGGGTCATAATTATAATAGTCATATGAACGGTACCAATTCTGATCACCAGATGACGATTTCGACAAATTATTCTCTTCAGTGATGCATTCAAATCGAAATGTTTGGTACAGTCGAACCATGAAAGTAAACTTTTAAAAGTGAACAATGTTAGTGCCAAATACTTTAAAGCTGGGGCAGAGACTCTCGCAGATCGAAAACTTTGTATCCTTCAGTTTTATAATCGGTAAGACACAATAAAGTCAGCAATTTGTACACGTTGCTATTGCTGCATAAAATAGTAAAATTTATCGTATTTGATATTATCCGTGGACGTAATTTGAAATAAAGGAACCACGGATCTGAGCAGATCGATGTGCTTCATATTGGATATTCTTACTTAATATTGACACGAATGGCCAGACTGACAGCTACATTATATGAAAACGTGCATGAATATTGACTTTGCAATGTGTCAATTTTCTTTTTTTATGTAGGATTCAGGTGACATGGCACGGAAGTAAGTATTCCTCTGCGACCGGTCACACCAGCGACCCCGCGTGAGCCGTAGTCGAAACCAAAGTAAATGGGGTTACACAAGTCGTGCAAATCCTAGTAGAATGACAATCTAACAAAGGGTATGAAACAAATGCAGGTCAACATATGACTTAGTGATAATTTTTAGACTGCATGAGATAGAGTTAATTGTGTCTCAGGCACACAACGATATATAAGAATATCCCAGCATATAATGTACAAGTCATTTTCAGAAGCCCACGTGTTATTATTTACAGTATCTTAATTTCAGGCTCTCGCTCCCTTTTTCGTCTTTTCACACCTAATGGAAAGAAACACAATAAATCTATTTTCGTCACTGTTTTTTGTTGAAATTGTGGCAGCAAGTACATGTTGAATTGGTGGTGAGAACATTCCTAGAACTAGGTAAGCATTTTTTCAGAGAGTGACATCTAATTCTCAAGAATTGTCCATGAATGCTAAAAAAATCACAAAGAAAAGATGCTTATTGGTATCTATTTACTTCAGTGTAAATTTCACTTAGTCGGTTTGCAAAAATAGTATCTGGGCTGTTTGGATTTCGTGATACTGGCTAGAATAAGAAACAGCGACATCGAACAGACCTCCTAGTTAACTCAGGAATAGAAATTTTAGAGTAAGAGACTAATAGAATCCTTGGTACGAGTGTGGGATAGGGAAATTCATCCGAGGGGACAAGATTCGCAGTCAAGGAACGAAAAGGTTTGCCGAGTCCTAGAGCAGCGAATTTTTGTTCCAAGTGGATTTCTCTATCCTACACTGAGTGAATAATGAAGGATTATTTTTTTCACATTCTATTCCTGGATTAGTGCGTAAATCGGGGAGCTTTATGAATTTACAATTTCAAAGCTTTATTTGAAGCTTTAAACCAAAAACTAATTAGACAGACAGAAAGAGCAAGCCCGAAAATGGTTTACACTTGAAAGTGTAAACTAAAAAACTCAAGACTGTCCGCCAGAGACTATATTAAAAGTTCAAAGATTTAAACAAACACATATAGAAAAGTTTTGCTTCACCGGTGTAACTTAATCATTAGGAGAATAGATATGACGTCACAATCGAAAGTGTACGTCGCAGCAGTGTGAGATCGAAAATCTCACACTGGCGGGTGTCTGCACACGGTAAAGTCGGTCTCACACTGTGAGAAAAGGTTTCCTACATCACTATTAAATACTAAGGGATAATCTAAAGGATATATGTATTTATATTTATTACTACAAACAACAAACGTTAAAGCAATTGACTCTATTACAAAACATTCATTTTGTTGTACTGTTACTTGGAGATGAATCGATGATCTTGTGATATATATTAGCATCAAATCATATACACAACTTCCGCAATCATCTTCGCCCCTGTTATTGTTCACGCAGAAAAAACCAATAAATTGTGATATGAAACCGATTTAACGGCTAGGAAAGTAGCTGTGATAGAATTACATATATACTGGATTTAATGTTGAAGGTCCGAAGCATGCATGAGTGAGAGCCCGACAATGCGCGACCTTGACCTTTGCGATACAGAGTGTTTGGATCCATCAGACAGAGTATAGACAAGATAAGGCACGTTCTCTCCAGATACTTTCTGTCTGAGCATGAATCAAAAATCCCTGCAGTTGGATCATCGTGGAAGTACAAAATTGTCAGGCCGAGCCCAGTGTCTCTTGTAAATAAAACAATGAGGAATACTGATATTCAAGAATAAATTGACAATCTGAATGGAAAGATTAAATTACCAGCTCATCCGATTTTGTTATTTTCGCCCAACGCGAAATACAATATCGCTGAGCTGGGAGATTTAATTTTAATTAGATTGATAAATTGACAGCAGATTAAATTTTATCATCCGGTACTACAGCTTACTGCTAGGACTATAGAGTCAACGTTGTGCAAATACTGCTTTGTTACATATTTATATACCCTAACGCACGTTATAACACCAAATCTCGATTAAATTAACAACATTGGTTAATTTAAAGGCATGAAAAGTTAAAACTAGACTTGAAAACATGATTTACAATCGTATTTAGTAAGATACACACTTGGAATGAAAGTTCTGATTGATTATTGTATTGTTTTAGCTTCCACTCGAGAATATTATCAACTTCATATGGTGACGTCAGCCATTCGGCCGGTGAAGGACTGCAAGATATTAGGCTATGCTCGGCACTCAGAGCCTTTGAGCAAGGAGGGATCTTTTTCGTTCGCACACCTGCTGTGACACGGGACTTCGGTTTTTCCGGTCTCATCCGAAATGACTGCCCATTTATGCGCCTCTTACGACATCGCAAGGGATGCTGGATATATTCAAACCGCGCGGAATCCCCCGGGTTAGAATTTGAAAATAGTTTGTAAATCTCAAAAACGCCCTTTAACTGTTGATTATAATTTTTTCACTCACTTAATCATGTATCTGTTTAGGAATGTTACTAAATCTAATACATACCAAGTAGTGTATATTCAGGATGGTTCCCATAGAGATCTGGGAACATGCAAAATGATTTACTTGCTTTATGTAGATGAAAATAGAATCACAAGATCTTAACATAGATAAACTTTTGGTTGGTGGTAGCATCTTCGATAGCAGTATTCATCAGTTGAGATCTCATAGCTATTTCGTTTAACAGATTATGGTGAGGCATCGACCAAAATGAGTACGTTTTTCTGTCTGATACCAATATTTGGTTTCAAATTAGTAAGTGTCCTACCATTGGTTGACCTTTTTACCTGAAATTTGACTGATTGCTCTCTTTCCAGAAGGTCTGGTTATTGTATCACAGTCTGAATCCTAACACTCTCTTAGAATCACTAAAAAATCAGGCGGCAAATTCTATCATCATGCATTTACACTTTTTCGTTGTTTTCTTGCCTTGTGATTTTACAAATAAGAAATGATCTTACATCGTTTTTCGGGGGTGATCTGTATCACCGAATTTTAGACGTACAAACTCATCAATTCGCGAGCAGCGTATTGATGAAGAAGTTTTACCTGTCTAAAAAATCTTGGTGATAACCACTGCATATCACCCGATAAAAATATAAGATTTTATTTCTTATCATTTGATTTTTTATTATCATACAACAAACACACAATGTCATTTAGACTTTCATTTGTTGTTCAGGTAACGCTGAATCGAAAAATCACCTCAATTCTTAAAGGTGTTTTGAACACATGGGAATCGGCGCTAGGTGATCACATGAAATACAAATTAATTAAATTGTAATCTCCTTTTATTCATGAATGTGCTGCACTTGAATTGTGAACATATTGTGCGGAAGAATCTTTTTATATTATAGCTTGTCTTGGTTATTTTTGACAGTTGAAAATTTCTGAAAATGATTATAGTATTGTTGTATCTAAATTGATTTTGTCTTGAAAATACATGGGTTGCGAAATGCTATGGGTCACGACCCGTAAACTTGTGAAGCACATTTAATAAATTTATTGACTCATGAATAATAGATACCATTGTGTTTTTTCCGCAATGTTGCATCGTAGGTGTGCCAAATATAGGCAGAATCCCATCATTGCATAAATAAAGCAAGTTATGCGCGACGTTAGTCATATCAAGTGCTATGAAATATTTGTTTCTCAGTGTCAGTCAAGCTGAACTTTCAACGTTAGCTCTATTCGGATAAAGTGCACGTCATTTAGATTGATTTCAGATTACTTACTTCTCAATATTTCTCTCACTTGTCAAGGTGTAAGGCATCGCAATGCTACATTTCACAAATTTTTTTTTTCGATCGTCCAACATTGAAGATCTTCGAATGATAATAAACAAGAGTTACAGAGAAAAGCGCAAAATATATCTCAACTCCTTAGAAATGAAACATAAACTTCTACAATACTGGACAGTGTTTTGCATATGTATATATGGTATAGGTGCAATTGCATTTGCATTTTTCAACGAGAGGTAAACCTTCAGAAATTCAAGTATTGATATAAGTGGGTGCAATTACATTCTTCGTCATCGTGTTATCCTTTTCCCAAAAACCCAGGACCATAGATATGATCGCTGATTGTTTCATCTACAAGAATATCTAAGAGTACTATGATTTTTTAAATTAGAAGTATGTCTGAAACAGAGTAATATAACAGATAACGAACGTGCGATGACCTTAATTGCTATAATTCTCACTAATGCAAGAGATTTTGCGTATCTTGCATGATTTAATGTCATATGACTGAATATCTTGATACAGAGTCATTGACTCGCTAAGATCGAGCCAGAACGTCCATGCTATCGTAAAGACTTGCTGAGGTGCATGATGCATGTATAGTACGCCATGTATGATGGAGAGTATTGTCAAATTTCCTTACGGAAACCATCTGATGAAGGTTCTTTATTTGACTTCCTTTTGGAGATGAACTCGCATCCAAATATGTCTCTGGAAGGATGCCTGCTGTATCCATCCATTTATAGCCATCGCCCAGATAACTACCAAGTACCAACACGCCAGACCATTCTATTTAAGTTATCAACAATTAGGAGTAAAGAACATTAAATCTCATTACGTACTGTATTTTCGTAGTTAAACGGCGAGTAATTTAGATTATTGCGTAATTTTCGCGAGAGGATCGATCGCGAATACAATTTTTAGCTATTTTATTTTTCTGGTACTAAAGTACATGTGAAAGAACTTGTTCATTATACAACAGATCGCGTCATTTTACCTTCTCGCGATTAGATGTTTAGATAGCCAACTCGCGACATAAGACTCGCGTAAAAATAAGGAATATATAGTATTGACCTCATGCATTGTAATTGTACCAGGTAATCATCTAAATCACATGGTTTCCTCTCCTGTTAAATATGCATCACGCC
>CAJDSM010039050.1:529-11142 GCA_903981925.1 Ostrea lurida
GGGTGACACTGTGGCTCCAAGGGATATTGCCACCAGTGATCGCCATTGGGGGTTGCTTGCATGTTATCACGCAGCTTACGGGGGAGATGCTCTGGTGCGGATGTGTGGTATGTCGAACGCGCGCGCGCGTGGCGTGGTGCGTGCGTGGCGTGCTGCGGTGCGTGTGCGTACGCGGTTTTGATGATTGTTGTGAGGGTGATTTATTTTATTTTATTTTTAATTTTTTTCTCAACTTCCTTATGAAAATTGCATACATTCACTTTCATTTTTTCATGATTCCTTTTGTCAATCTTTTTTTTAAATCACACGCATGTCTATCTGTATATATTGTTACAAATCTTAACATGAATCAGAGAATTTAATTTGCCATTTTACACTCGAATCTCTCGAGTGTGAACCAAATCAATGCACCCTATACATATGCCCCCCCCTCCTCCCGCTTCAGTGTTCTGTAGCATTCATTTATTATTGTTTTTGGCTGTCAGGAAGTGTTCCCCCTAGTATTTGTTTTGTGTTTTATTTTTTTTTTTTTAAAGTTTGTCCGCATCCAGTGTAAAAGGTTTGCCCCCCACCAACCAATCCAGGTTTAGAAGTTCCCCGCATCCAGTATTAGAAATTGTCCCCGCCATTAGTGTTTTTTGTTTTAGATGTTTGTCCCCGATTCAGGGTTAGAAAAAGTTTGTCCCGCATGGTCCAGTTAGAAGTTGCCCCCCCCCCCACCCATCCAGTTGTAGAGAAGTTTGCCCGCCCCCATCCAGTTTTAGAAGATGCCCCGAATCCAGTTTAGATGGTTTGCCCCCGCATTGTAGAAGTGTGCCCCATCCAGTGTTAGAAGTTGCCCCCCCCATCCACCTTCTAACGGTGGATCCACCGGGGGGGTCCGGGGAGTTTGTTTTAGGAAGTACCCCCCACAGTGTTAGAAGTCAGAAGTTTGCCCCCGCAATCCAGTGTAGACAGGTTTGCCCCCAGTCCGTGTTAGAAGTTTGCCCCCGCATTCCCAGCTGTTGAAAGGTTTTGCCCGCCCCCTCCTTCATCCAGTGTTTAGAGTTTGCCCTCTCCCCCCATCCAGTGTTAGAAGTGTCCCCCCATCCAGTAGTTAGAAATCCCCCTCCCGTGGGTTAAAAGTTTGTCCCGCATCCAGTGTGTAGAAGTTTGCCCCCCCCATCCCAGTGGTGAGAAGTTTGCGTCCCCTCGCCCACATATCTCTCTATTCAGTTAGTAATCACCCCCCTTCCTTCGTTTCCTGGGCAGATACCACAGACGACGCGACCGCTCTCTCACGATGGAACCCGCTCGGAGTATAAGCGCGCCACTTTCATGCATATGCTATTAATTCCTCTGCACTTCTGCTATTAGCCGGCAAAGGCTGTAACAAAACTAGTGAGACTTTCAATAAATCCGTGGGATAAAGGGAATAAATAATATTAAACGTCGTGCTTTGCTAATATGAGTACTGCGAGATTCATAGTATTCTCACAAGAGCATTGATGTAACTACACATCACCTCAAACTGATTGTAAGCTTAAAGTACTTTAACGTTCGTTTCCCTCGACCCTAAAATTTGACCAACAATATCTTAGGTGGGATGCAGTGTTCTCGCCCCAACACGGTCCTCCTTCACTAAGTTGCCGGCATGCAGTACCGAGTCTTCCTCTCTCTCGTTAATTTTTCCACGTTGTCCCTCGCGTGGCCAGAGAGAGTATAAACTCAAACTTTCACTTGTCCGAATGAACGAAATTTATTGTGTCCAAATTTTTTTTAACTGTATAAACATGTCCATACTTACATGCCTTCCGGAGGCAATTTTTTAAAGTTAATTTCCATTTTAACATGAAATTGCCATGCGTTCAAGATACGTATAGTTACATACATGTCCAAGTATGATTTCTGGGGTCATGACAACAACAGTTGATCTTTTTCAACTCATTCACAGCAAAGTGATTGGTCGTATTGGAAGTGTCAGCTTAAAACCGGAGCGGAGACAAGAGTCAATCATATAAAATTTTTGAACCAGTATTTACTTATACATGCAATTTTTGTTTTCAACCATGCCAGGGCAAACAGGACCCAAGAAGCGGTCAGCTTCACCTAGGGGAGGAGAGGAAGAAAAGTAAAACGTAAGGGCACGACGCCTGTTGTGCTAGGACGGAGATCCGACATTTCGTGCAGGATGCCACGACATCAGCCGGTTCAATTAACATTGACTACAAAACTGGCGGAAGCATATCATTGAGGAACAGGCTCGCGCTACAGCAGTTTCCAGCCAAGAGCAGGGAGTGAGGATCTGAGACTCTTCTGCAGTCGGGAGGAAGCCCCTGCCTCGGGAAATGTCAGTCCGGACAGCGTCACATCTATTCTAGACTCATTTCAAGGGAGTCAACATGCAAGCAACCCCAATGGCGATCACTGGTGCATACCCCTTGAGCCACAGTGTCGCCCAAAATAAGTCAAAAATTTGGGCAAACGAGTATTATGATTTCGAGCTACTCCCCAATTACTCGGACCCTGTGTCATAACCATCAAACGGGGAAAATTGATGTGGAACAGAGCACAGGCAAAAGTTTCCTCTTTCCATTATCAATGGACTGCTTACATTTACCTGTATATATCTGCAGAAACCCCTTGAGGCTGCAATCTGCTGAATACTGTTCATATATCGGGAAATCAGCAGATTGCATTCGATGAAGCATGGCGGGTATGACGAAACCTTCCGTAGATTGAGGGAATCAGCAGTTGTTCCATGGCAGCAGCCTGTGCAGGAATTGAGACTGCGGGCTGCTGCCATGGGAGCTAGATTCCCAGATCGTCAAAATCCTCAGTCTCAGGCAAAAAGCATCCCTTTCGTGCCCCACGAGTATGCTTTGCTTATCAACAGAGAGAGCAGTGTCACCCTCCATGCAAAGTATGCCAGTTGCCAAGAAAGTGGCAACAGACACCCCCGCACAAAAATGTATGTCAAATCAAAACCCCAATCAACGCATCCCGTACCCCTCCAAGACCCCAATAGGATCTTCACCAATATATCATAAATCATATAGGGAGCATCTGCGGTGTTATTGATGTTAATTTTAAGGCTGGAATCACAAAAGGATAACAGGCCTCCTTGATGACACCCTTACCAGGTTTTTTACATCACCACTGGGTGTTGTGCCAAATCAGAGTTGGTAAATTGAGTCATCCCGAATTATCATTTCTGATGTCATCTGTTATTCATACATTCCTCGAGAAAATCTGAAGTCCAGTAATGATACCATAGACAAAGTCATTCACTAGTACAATATTTTGGCAGGTGCTTTATGGCAAAATCTGATATCCAAGATGCGTTCCGTATTGTACCCATACATCCTTTGATTATCACCTCTGGTTTACTGGTGTGGAAAGATAAGAATATGATGAGCCGCTGTCTCCCCATGGAGCCAGTAGTTCTTGCAAAATTTTTCAGGAATTAAGTCAGGCCACTTGTTAGGATTCATGCTCAGTAAGATATACTGCATCCTGGTTTATCTCATATTCTTGATGAGTCTTTCTTTATTCTCATCCAGCCTTACACTAAATGCGAGAGGATTTTAGCACGTTTCATTTTTCCATTGAGCAACAAGCTCAATATATTCCATCAAATATGAACAAAAAACTGTTCCCTTACTAGTCAGTTAACTATATAATTTATAGTATTGAAGTTCACCACTTGCCTAATTTTGGCAGCCCTTCACCGGCAATGGTGACAACTTTCAGCCTTTGTACAAGTTTGTGGCGTCTCAATCCGGCTTTATATAAAAGTCAGTTTCCGCATTGGTGCAGCAACATATGCAGCACAAAAAGGTATTATGAGAACTAAATCCAGCAGTTGGGTCGCCGGAGCTCAAATGCCTTAAGCGCTACATTTCTCATCTCTCTCTCGTATGAAATTTTCTCTCTACTTCGGTCAATGATGGGTCAGTGTTTAACTGCGAATCGATTTTGGATGACCTACTGAAAATAAATTTCTATCCCCTATACAAGAAAGCTCTGCGATTTTAATGGTCTTGCATTTTTTTTAAGATCAGGCAGATATCTGGGATAGAGTTGGTTTCCCTCCGTCAGTGTATATAATGCAGGTCAGTGAGTTTTACTGCTGCTCCAGGTCCATACTAATAATATTAAACCCCCCCCTGCCAAATTAAGACAGGCTCAGTGTGTATTTGGTGTTATTTTTTGGTACGTGCAATTTTATACAATAGGCGAATAGTGTTGGATTCCCTCCTTGTCAGTGTATATAATGCAGCAGGTCAGTGTTTTTACTGCTGCTCCAGGTCCATACTAAATAATATATACCCCCTCCCCCCCCTCCCCTTGCAAATTAAGACGTATCAGTGGTGTATTTGGTGTTATTTTTGGTACGGGCCATGTTTTACAATAGGCAGAAGAGTGTTGGATTCCCTCCATTTCAGTGTATTATTAATGCAGGTCAGTGTTTTACTGCTGTACAGTGCCAGTCCAATAACATTATTTAGCCTACTTGTATACTACGTTGCAGGCAAGGCCAAGTGTTTTACCTGCCTTCAAAATATATATTACATATATTCATATGGTTTCCAGGGGGGTCCGTTGATTGCCCCAACTCTTGTTTTTGTAGATATTTAACTTACAGATTGATCACTGTTCGTTATATTGCCTTTACAATTTCCATGCAGGTCAGTTTTTACTGACTGTTTTTCAATATTCCTTACAGATTAGGGGTCAGTGTGTAACTGCCACAACAAAATTTCTTTTCCCCTCATTATTACTAATTACTATTTGCTTGCGTGTTTGACTCACCAATAACAATTGCTCTTTTGTCATTGCATATTTACTTGTTGTATTCACGTTAAACGTCTGTTTTGTATATAGAGTAGTTTAACAATTAATTTTGTAGTTGCCTCAACTTTACATATATGAATACAGTATGATATATATTTTTCTTTTGATGTGTTTTCTCATTTTGTTTTAAAATTTCCAGTACAGCCTCACCTTGAGGACTCTGGATATGATTAATAATCAATATCTTGGCCTTGTTGGTCGGCATCTTATGCTTATTCTACGCTTTGGAAGAATTTTTTCCAAGTTTGTTTTTAACTAGTCAAAGAATATTGATAAATGTGATAAATACCTAGAACAGGATGTAATAGAAATCATTTGAATTTTAGGAAATATTTTTGATATATCTGCTGTTTTTCCCGGTTTGAATAGTCAGTAAGTTAAATTGTTTAGTTATGTTTATTGTTATGGGAAAATCAAGGACAAGTGTGTTCGTATCTTGTGCAAATTATGTGCCAATGTTTTATAATGGCTGATTTCCCCCTACATGTTTTGCGGAACCTTTTACTTCGTCATTTGTTCAGTTAACAGGTGGACATATCGCTCTCACACTGTTTTTAAGTCATTCTAAGCAAAAAACAAGCTTCGGTGAGTTTTCTCTTGTAAGTAAAACATTCTGAGACCATAAATTGGGTTTACGGAGTCAAAAAACACATACAGGATTCTGGACTTGCCTTTAGATATTGTTAAAACATCTCCGCATGTTCTGATATATGCCATGGGATATTACTATTCGAGTAAAGTTACTGCATTTTATACCAAAACTGGTTATCATCTGACTCAATGAACGACATGTGTATATTATTTTCGGTATAATACAGGATTATGTTCAGTTACGGGCAGTTATTAAAACGTATTCATTACACACTAATTTAAATAATTGTTTTTCCGCCAGTAATTTATGAACTTTTTCTTTCCCTGTCATTTTTGTATTTTTACTTCAAAACGGGGCAAAACTAATATTAATTGGGTTGAAATTGTGGGACTCCGTGCCCTTTAATATACTTACACTTGCTTTCCAAATATATAAAAAATTTTACTTCCTTAGCTGTGGTCTATTAGTATGACTGTGCTTTAGTTTGGTGGAATCAGTTAATACATTATATTACATAGCCATTATAACTAGTAACATGCGTTCTCTTTCATTTCTTATGGAAAAATAAGAAATTAGGGGGAGCGAAATACCATCGGGGCAAACAGGTAATGTGCGGTGGAACCCACCTGTGGTGTTTCTCAGGCCCAATTCTTAATATAGAATAATTGACGTACAGACACTTTGTATACATACTCGTACTAGTTGCTTTTAAACTTGCACGATAATATTTGATTTTTTTAAGCCCCACACCCAAATGCCGTAAAGAAATCAATGGTATGTGTAAAATCCTCGATACTAATTCATTTCGCGTCAGGTGTTCAAGGCTTGATCAGCACTTTACAGCGGCATATAGAGGGTCTTGTTTAACTTGAGCCCCTAGCACGATAATGCTCTAAGCCCGCACAGTATTGAGAAGATTAGATTCTTTGGGGACCACATTGGGGGATGCGATGTAAAATCATTTTTGTGAAGAATTAATATTTTAATGCTTTAAGTTCAATTTGTAATTGTAACGCTTAGTCAACTCCATTCCGTTTCGTCAATAAATAATATCATTTTATTTGTAATCCACGATAAAACGTTGTAAATCCGGATATATATATCCCTTTCGTTAAACTCTAATACTACACTAAAAGTCACTGTTACAGGTACGTTAACTTGTACAGATATATTCGTAGAAGAAGTTTAAAGTCGAAATAAAACAACACTTTTTTGACCGACATCATAAATATCAAACAAAATACAAGATAAAACGAGTAAAGCAAAACAAAGACGTATTATTAAACTATCACAAGGACGGTAAACAACACAAACTGTTAGAGATATCTAATATGTATCAAGATGTTGCAAGCAACTCAAAAATAGATGGAAGAGTGTATTGTAAAGTACATTACAGCTTAGTTCGTGGGTTTTCCCCTGAGGGGGGCTCACCTCATAATCAACCGTCTGGTATATTCTTAAGGTCTTCTGTATTTTTAGAATTGCCTGAGAAAACACCACAGGTGGGATTCACCACAATTACTGTTATGCCCCGAGTGGTTTCGCTCCCATTTCTGTATTTTCATAAGAATATGGAAATGAAGGAACGCATGTTACTAGTTAATTATAATGCTATGTTAATATAAGTATTAAATAAAAATAAAACTGATTTTCACAAAACTAAAGCACAGTCATAACTAATTAAAAGAAACAAACAGCTAAGGAAGTACATTTTATTGAAAGCAAGTGTTTAAGTATATTAAAAGGGACGGAGTCTCCCACAATAATATTCAACCCAGATAATTAATGATATTTTTGCCCCTGTTGAGTAAAAATATCCAAAATGACAGGAAAGAGAAAAAACAGTCTTCATTAATTTTACTGCGGAAAAAAACAATTATTTTTTTATTTAAATTAAGTCTCTAATGAATTACGTTTATAACTGCCCGATAACTGAACATAATTCCTTGTAATTATAACGAAAAAAAATATAAAAATAACATGTCGTTCATTGCAGTCAGATGAATGATAACAGTTTTTGGTATAAAGAATGCAGTAACCTTACTCGAATATTAGTAATATTTCCGATGGCATTTATATCAGAAAAATGCGGAAGTGTGTTACAATAATCCTTCTAAAAAGGCAAGTCAGATCCTGTATGTGTGTTTTTTGACTCGTAAACCAATTATGTCTCAGAATGTTTTAACCTTACAAGAAACAAGCTCACCGAAGCTTTGTGTGTTTTTGGCTTTTAGAATACTTAAAACAGTGTGTAGAGAGGGCCGAAACTATGTCAATCTGTTACACTGAACAAATTGACGAAAGTAAAGGTTTCCCAAAGCATTAGGGGAATCAGCATTAATATTATTTAAAACATGGCACATAAATTTTGCACAAGAATAAACGAACACAACTTGTCCTGATTTCCCCCATTAAACAATAAACATAAACTAACAATACTACTGACTAGTTCAAAACCAGGGGGAAAAACCAGCAGATATCAAAAATATCCTTAATTCAATATTTGCAATTTCATTTTACCATCCCTGTTCTGGTATTTATCACATTTACAAGATTATTTTGAACTAGTTTACAAAACAAACTTGGAAAAATTCTTCCAAAGCGGTAGAATAAAGCATAAAGATGGCGAACCAAAGCAAAAGGCCAAAGAATATGGATTATTAATCATATCCAGAGCCACTCCAAGGTGAGTGTGTACTTTAAAATTTTTTAAACAAATGAGGAAAACACATTTCAAAAGAAAAATATATACATACTTGTATATAATTATGGAGTCTGAGCAACTACAAAATTACATGTACTACTCTATTACAAAATCAAGACGGTTAAGGATGACACAAGTAATATGCACATGACAAAAAGAGGCATTTGTATTGGTGATGTTCAACACGGCAAGCCAAATAGTATTGTTATAATGAGGGGAAAGAATTTTTGTGGCAGGTTTACACACTGACCCCTAAGTAAAGGTATTGAAAAACAGCAAGTAAAAACACTGACGCTGCATGAAAATATGTTAAAGGCAAAATAATTTGATTAACGAAACATGATCCAATCTCGATAAGTTCCTAAATTATTAATACAAAAACAAGAGTTGGGGCAATCACCCGGAAACCCCGTGGAACATATATGATAATATACTGTAATAATATATTCTTGACAGGTTGTGTAAAACACTGGCCCCCTTGCTGCTGCTTGCAACTACTATACAAGTAGCTAAAAATCAATGTATATTGGACTGGCACTGTTAGCAGCAGTAAAAACACCTGACCTGCATTATATTACAGCTGAAGGAGGAATCCCAACACCCTATTCTGCCTATTTTTAAAAAAATGGCACCCGTACTCAAAAAAAAATAACACCAATACACACTTGATCTGTCTTTAATTTCAGGGGGGCGGGGGGTGGGGCGGGATATTATAATTATATGGGACCTGGTAGCAAGCAGTAAAAACACTGACCTGCGATTATATTACACTGAGGAGGGAAATCCCAACACTATTCTGCCTATATTGTAAAAATGCACGTACCAAAAAAATAACACCAATCACACTGACTGTCTTTTCTAATTTGCAGGGGGGGGTATTATTATTTAGTATGACCTGGGGAAGCAAGGCAGTTAAAACACTGCCTGCATTTATATACGACTGACGGAGGGAAACCAACTCTATCCCAGACTTATGCTGCCTATCTAAAAAAAAATGCAAGGACCCATTAAAATCGTTGAGCGTGTCTCTTGTATAGGGGATAGAAAATTT
The DNA here is from genome assembly GCA_903981925.1 of Ostrea lurida. Taxonomy (NCBI): domain Eukaryota; kingdom Metazoa; phylum Mollusca; class Bivalvia; order Ostreida; family Ostreidae; genus Ostrea; species Ostrea lurida. Next base: position 9,713 of record CAJDSM010039050.1, read on the forward strand.
ATTTAGTAGGTCATCCAAAGAAATATCGTAATAGCAGTTAAACACTGACCCAATCATTGAACCGAAGTAGAGAGAAAATTTCATAGAGATGAGAGATAGAGAAGTAGCGCTTTAAGGCATTTGAGCTCCGGCGAACCCAACTGCTGGATTATAGTTCTCATAATACCCTTTTTGTGCTTGCATTTTATGTTGCCTGCACCAAATGCGGAAAATGACTGTTTATATAAAGCCGGATTGAGACCCACAAAACTTTACAAAGGCTTTGGAAAGTTGTCACCATTGCCGAGTGAAGGGCTGCAAAATTTAGGCATGTGAGTTGAACTTCAATACCCATATAATAGTTAAACTGACTATAAAGGGCAACAAGTATTTGTTTCATATTGAATGGATTATATTGACTTTGTTGCTTCATGAAAAGAAAGCGTGCTAAATCCTCTCGACATTTGTAAGGCTGGATGATGATTAAAGAAATAGACTCATCAAGATATGATGATATATAAACCGGATGCAGTTACTTACTGAGCATGATTCCATACAAGGGCCTGACTTAATTCCTGAAAAAATTTGCAAGAACACTGGCTCCCGATGGGGAGACAGCGCTCATAATGATTTATTTCCAAAGTAAATCTTAGAGGTAGAGTGATATCTAAAGGATGTATGGTACAAATACGAACGCATCTTTGGATATCAGATTTTGCCATAAAAAGCACCCTGGTGTCCAAAATTTGTACTAGTGAAATGACTTTCTATGGATCATTCTGGACTTCAGAATTTTCCGAGAAATGTATGAATTCAACAGCATTGATCATCAGGAAATGATAAATTCTGGATGGACTATATTTACCCAACTCTGATTTTCGCCGGCACAACACCCAGTGGTGATTGTAACAAAAAACCTCGTAAAGTGGGAAATCATCAAAGGCGCCTTGTATCCTTTTGTGAATCCCAACTTTAAAAATTGTAATCATTTCAACGTAACCCCAGATGCTCGCCCTAAGTAGATTTATTGATTATGTTGAGATCCTATTGGGGTGGAAGGGGTACGAGGATCGGGTTGATTGGGGTTTTGGCTGACATAGCCATTGTGCAGGGGTTGGTCTGTTTGCCACATTCTGGCACATCACATGCGATATTGCATTGGAGAGGCGGAACACTGTCTCTCTCTCTGTATATAAGCAAAGCATACTCGTGCAGGGCACGAAAGGGATGCTTTTTGCCCTGAGGACTTGAGGAGTTTGACGATCTGGGAATTCTAAGCTCCCATTAGGACAGCAGCTACGCCAGTCTCATTCCTGCACGGCTGCTGCCATTTGGAACAACAGCTGATTCCCTCAATCTACGGAAGGTTTCGTCATACCCTCGCCTATCTTCATCGACATGCAATCTGCTGATTTCCACGAGATATATAACAGTATTTCAGCAGATTTGCA
>CAJDSM010039053.1:0-10815 GCA_903981925.1 Ostrea lurida
GTTACATGTGAAATAATTTAATAATTTCAACTCGGCAGGGATTACCCTATAATGTGAATATCTCTACGTTCGTTTATTGAGTTATGTTATTCCTCCGACTTTGAAATTTGTACACATACCTCCGGAGGCACATCCTGCTGATGCCAGTCCATGCTTTGCTATGTGTAAAAAGGCGAGGACACGTGTTTTACTTTTCTCAATAACATACTTCCGCAGTCCTTGGAATGTCGAAGATCCTGAAAATAAAAGACTATTATTCATTGGTTATGGTAAATTCTGAGCCGTACTCTAGGGACAGGGAGAAAATTGTTTTAATTAGCCTTCAGCTAGAATGTTGCAGCGTGATTGGATAGAAAGCAATAAAGAGTAGCTAATGAGTACAATTTAGAAAGGGGGAGTTCAGGGCCCTAAATCTGCACTTTCATGATATATGGTTTTAAAACATGTTTATTTCAATCACTATAGTAACGTTTTTACAGATTGGACTTACAGTAACATAATGTGTATTGCTCCAGAATCGGCATTACTAGCCATTATCAACTTTCATTTGAGCAATCATATTTTATATATTTCTGTTGATGATTCCAGATTATTGCGGCATTATATGTGAAAAATATGTGAATTTATTTCCATGAAAAGTTTTAAAAAGAAAGACAAATACATCGATAACTAAATGTATCACCAGAATTTTTTTTATGTAAATGGTGTGTAAAACCTGGTTAAACAAATGGAACAAGAGGTTCATAGGTGCTGACGGTCACCTGCTTACCACACATTATACCTTAAATTGCGTCTATGCCTTTTACGTGTGTATTGGAGATGTTGACGGTACACCGAGAACACATCTTTCAAACCAGGAAAACGGAATGGACTATTAATTTTGTGATTGATTATTACACATTATCTAGATCTGACCATAAGTCACCTTTACTGTTTCTATAATACCGTATTTTCGCCTAAGTGCCAATGGGAGGGAAGGCCGGAAGATCGACCCATAGACATGGTGATCCCTGTTTACCAGAAATTCAGTAGATGTTTACTTTTCAATCAGTCCTATGCTTAATGTTCAGTCTGTTATTTTGGTGTCCCTGATTTTACGTTAAGGATTCACAGAAATGTCGTAACCCGTGAGGGTCCGGGTTAGAATAGGTCCCCAGCATCCCCTTGCGTGTCGTAAGAGGCGACTGAATGGGGCGGTCCTTCGGATGAGACCGGAAAAACCCAGGCCCCGTGTCACAGAAGGTGTGGCACGAAAAAGATCCCTCCCTGCATGCTCAAAGCCCATGAGTGCCGAGCATATGCCTTTCGCAGCCCTTCACCAGCAATGGTGTCGTCTCCGTATGGGTGAAATATTCTCGAGTGGGCCGTGAAACAATAAATAAACAATCAATCAAAGAAATATCGCATATTCACTGAACGAGCACTATCCTGATATAAAAATTCCGGACCCCGGTAACAAGAAAAGTGGGTTTCTCTCCCCATTATTACTGTGTGCAAAATTTGATTCTGTGAGGTCAAAAAGTCAAGAAGACTATTTAAAAACAAATTATATGAGCTGCTGCTCAGTCCATTGACCCGGGTGGACAGCTATATTCTCTAATCCAACGGGTCAAGAATTTACCATTTTCATCGAGGCTTATATTTTCATTATTACACCTCACAATGGCTCTTTCATGTCCAGGAGATTTTCAAAGAAATTACAGTTTTCATATGAATATGGCTGCTAAATGACGTCTGAGGATATAACAAAGCCTTGGTCACAAAAGGGTCTTCTGAACATGAATTAAACGCTCCAGTTCTACTCTACAGTGTACTCAGAAATGGAGCTAAATGGTAATCGATTGATGATCCATCGATATATTTTTACAACTCCGTTCGATGCTACATATATTTTAAAATAACCAAAAAGCTGTAAAATGTTAACTCTGTATTCAACCATTTTATCGAAAATTCGCCCTGCCTTCTATAGATTGATTGATTGATTATTTACTCTTGAAACTAACTAACGAAAAAAATGAAAAAAAAAATCACTGGGACTACCCTTGTGATTCTGAATGGGTTAGCAATCTTAACAAGGTGATTACACTTCCATCAATATTACAATATGGTCTAACTTCTCTTTGTTGTCCTTTGTTTACAAAACCTTTTAAATGCATTTATAAGGATCTCTCCTATCTTTTGATACTTTGTAACAATTTAAATTAATTGACTTCATGCAGAAAGAGTGGTGGGGGGGGAGGTTTTAATTGAGAGATAAGATGGTCAATTTAATTTGGTTTCATTAAGTTAGTTTCTCTCATCTTTATCTTATAATTTGTGAAAGATACCTGGATAAAATGTATGACTTATGTTTTCTGTGGTGATCCAAATACAGAGCAATACTGTGACTCAAGGAGTGTGTATCATTACTTCCGGTTATCGAAAGCTTGGACGTTGCTTGTTGACTCCACTCTGCTATTAATAGAATAAGACACTTGGAAGATCTCGCATGTCGCACACCCAGCAAAAGTAAAGACTTACATAGTCTGTAGAATTAACAAATAATAGAAAAATCTCTTTATCCTTTCTTCAATAATTTTTTTGCATATTTTCCAGTATTCACAGTGTGTAACCATCAGATATCATTCCTCCCTTCATTGCATCACTGACCGACAATTATATGGTTTTTTCCCATGCGCGGCAGGTCATGGTGAGAGAAACAGCGATAACAGATGCCTGTAAAAGATACATTGTAAACAGACTTCTTAGTGATATTCCAAAAAACCAACACATGCAGCTGCTATGTGATAGGAATTTTGTATCATTTACACAGTTCCCGACCTCTTGCTTTCTCCGGAATAAGCATACTACTTTTAGCATTATATACGTACTTTTATGTCGAAAAACCTCGGGTGATCATTTCGCAATACCACCAGAGTGATATCAGATTGGATAACAACGCGTTGGTTTTTCAAGAGGTGGAGCTACTGAATCATTCCTTTTTAGCACTGAGAAATGAAATGGTTTGTTGTCGATTGAAAGATCCATTCTGTAGTCAAATTAGTGTACAAACAAGGATTATATATGATCAATTACACTTTTAGTTACATCATTATCTAAAACGTGTGCCTATTTTGACTTATCTAGCCTCCGTTATATAAAGTATAGTTATTTTTATTTACAAATAGCAACACTGAAGCCTTACACCCGGGGGTGTGCCTCTGACCTTTAACATTTGAAAGACATTGTTGTTGAGGTAGTTTATTTAAAATGGTCAATTAGCTCCTCGCCACCCAACCGACAAGGGGCTCTTTTTTGTCTTTTTTTTTTAGTTTTTTCAAGACGAGTGATTTTATATTTTTTCATTTTTTCTACTTGAATAATTGAAGAAGTTCTTGAAAGATTCTGAATATTTATAGTTTTTATTTTTAAATATGAATTTATGTTATATATCTATAATTTTTAAGCTTACGTCATATCCCAATGCATCTTATCTCGCAGCTGGTTGAATGCAGAAAGAGCATTTTTTTGGTGAAGATATATTTTACTGACCTCTTACCCGCAATTATTTTTTGTTTTTATTATATAATATTTTTTCTGTAACAAATGGGTTACACCAAAATTAAATTTAATGTCATTTGTTGAACATGAGATAACCATACACTGGAATCCACGATTTTGGGCATTCCTAAATATTTTAACTCGAGGACTATAATCTCTTATATTATGTCGCAAATTAAGATCACATTATGTGAATTAATACACAAGATTTTTCAACATCATGATTCTGACCCATCTCTCTTGGGTTTTGCAAATGCAACGAATTCGGTTGCATTAAACTTAGAAACAAAATTCTTCCAGTCGCCACCCAAAACACAAATTAAAAAGCCGAATCCTTAAGGTTTGGGGCAACTAGTAATTTGTCCACACGACGGCTCTCATCTTTCGCGAACTTTTCGAACGTTTCGATGCTAAAATTTGAAATTAACTCTTGGTCGTTTTCCTTAGTTGCACTTCATTGGGGTGTGGGTAAATTTTGTGTTATGGATTTTTCAATCTCTTTTTTTTTAAATAAGATCACACCTCCTTCCCTCTTTTCTTTTGCTACAAAATTTATTGACTTTTATTAAATTGTCCATTGAATACTACTACTTTTATTTTGCCACAACCTCTTTCTGTAATTATATAGTAAAGAAAGTTTGTACTGTTTTTACTTAAAATAATTTCTTTCTGCTTGAAGCCAACATATTTTAGGAGTCTCACTCCACAAAATAAGCTAATTCCCACCAAACCTTTTTTCGTCGTAAAAGAAAAATATATCCCAATAATATAAATACGCCCAGAAACCAAGATAAAGAGGATTTGCAAGTGAATTTATGTCGCACTGATTGAGCAATCTGCATGCATTCAAAACCACCTACCCTTTTAATGTATCCTCTACGGGAATGATCAACAACCTTTTTTCCCGTCAGTGAGAATGACCTACGAATTGAAAATACATGCAGTGTTGTCCCAAATATATTTGTTAAATTCACTTTGGAACGGATTCGCTGTATTTTTTTATAAATTATGAAAAAACCAAGTAATGGCCATACTCTCTTTTTTTAATATTTCAATGATTCTTATATTGTTGTGTTATTGCACTGTACATTTGTTTGACCTGCTTTATCTACCGCAGCTATTCCTACTTCGTGGAGTTACATACAAACTCTCAAAAGATTTTATAACTCTGCGAACGATCAATAGTATCGTTTATCTCCTGCCGCCGCTTCGTGTCAACTTATACCTTAAATGGTCCAGTGTGGAAACCATTTGTCTCTGTCCAAATATTATCCTTCTTAGAAATTGCCAAAATATCAGGAATGTGTTTATCATGTGTGTTCCAGAGAAAACGCGTGATTAGAGATAATTAATTGTAACAAATGTGTTGTTCTTATGTGTCCGGAAAAAAAGTCAATTCCCAAACAGAGCTTGCAGTTTATAAAACACAGTGAACTATGTTCGTGAAAGTTAAGAGCGCTGTACACACCATGATAAATGGATTTCTCAGTAATTTTCTTGCTATGAAAGTTGGGTGACCAATAAAATTCAGTTCTGGTCAAAAGTATCGTCCTGTATAAATGCACGTGAAGTATTGAACTGCGGCAATGAAAAAGTTGATACTCGTTATGACGTTTTTATAACAACTGAAATTACAGTGATCGTCGAGTACCTAGAATGTCTGGACATGGTGCCAAATTATCAGGAAGCCTGGCCTTATGTGATCCCTGAGGAAATGTGTGAATAATTCTAATCTTTCAAAGGTTTGGGAATTTTGTATGATAATTCGGTAAGATAGGTATCTTACACACTTGTAGGGAGGTAGGAATAATTGGTTCAGTTTTTGAGATTTGAGTAGTAACTTGATTTTTTAGTTTGAAACTCACAAAAACGGAGTGCTATGGATAGTTGAGGTGCCCGCTGCTAACAGTAGTGCAGTAAATGGCGATAGTCACAAAATACTGAAAACATTGCAGATGACTAAGCGAATTATAAGTGTATCGAGTGGAACGAAAAACCTTCCCTGTTGTATCACAGGAAATTATTTTTCACTTTTGCGTACGGCATGGAATAAAACAGGATATGTTAGTTTGCCCCCGGTAAGGTTTCCGAGGTCGGGCGAGAGATATAGTTTGTTGTCTGTCCGTTTTGTCTCTCTGTACGCTAGTGGAAAAGAACTTTGAAGGTTCAATTAATCTTACATAAACTGGATTAAGTTAAGATCATGACTTTTTTTCGATTAAGTGTTTCGATAATGGTGTTTTTTTCCTGTGCTTGATCGTGCAACAACTATGTCGGTGCCTTTCTCGCTACTGGTATTCGGAATCTTCACACAAATGACGTCACACGCAATGACGGCTATCACGATGCCATCAGTTAGAGATATCCTGGCCGCCTTGGACTGCTGATATACAATGCCAGACTATATTCTCAGTTCTCTAAATTGTTACCTCTCTGACCTCGCACAGACCTTGAACAGATCATTGTATCTACTTATCAAAAACTCAACCTATTGGGCAATAAGTTATTGTGATGAATGGTGAGTGCCAATAGGACATCTCACATGCATACTTCATCAACATATGTAGTATCATGATTTTCTAATGTACAATTAAACCACCCCATTTAAATCCTAGCAGGTACTTAAAAAATAAAAAGTATGACATTCACTGATACGTTGAATCCTTAAAGAAGTTTTTAACTGATCTTACTTTTTCAAAACTAACATCTTTCACATTGGCCATAATTTTGATATTTGGTGCTATTTGAACAGGAGCTTTTTCAAATATTTTCCCAAATACTGATGGGCAAGATACCACGCCATATAAATCTCTTAGAAGTAGGTGAACATCTCTGCAGGTCTAAATCTAAAGTGTTGTCACAACAAGTCACGACCTTGCTTTTTCTTTTAAGCTAGCTACAATAACCATGAAAAGACTCTATTTGGTGGAAGAAATTCATTCGTCCCGCCACGCCTCTAAACTCACGACAATTTGGAGACATTGTTTTTATACATCCATCTTTTTTTTTGAAAAATATACAGCAGTCTACTTTCCAACATTGTCTAATAAGTAGTATGAATTTGTGCCTTTATCTCATTACCCGGCATGGGGAGGGGGGTAGTTGAAAGAGTGAGACGTGTATGTATTTTCCCTGATTTGTATTTATCAAGAATGGATTGAGATTTGCATATCAATTCACACTCCTAAGGGCTGTTTTGTAAATTTCCCTTCTTCTAATAGCAATATAAAAATCAATGAATAAATAATTAAAGAAATCATATGAGTTTCCTCAATTCTTGATACTGTAATATTTAATCTTTATACTTGAATTTGCGATATGTAATCATAAGATGCGTAGTATATACATATTAGGTACTCTAACGGATAAATAATTTTGTATTCAGCAGGGGTGGGGCTTTTTGGCACCCAAATTCAATAAATAACATAGCAAATATAATGCATACCCTTATTTCGAGTCGGTGGTAGAGGCACATCTGGTGTACTAGAGTTAATGCAAGTCCTACTCAACCGTGACCTATCCTTATTACATTTGTTGTTCTCGAGAGTATCATCCGAAGGGATATGGCTGATAATAAATATATTGGGGCGTGTCCTTTTACAAAGTCAGTAATATCGTTGACACAACACCATTCCATAGTAAGAGCTGTGAGTGCAGAGTATCTAAAATCTGAAGAGATCTATCTCCTTCTTCTAGCGGTTAACATAACTGCCTCTAATATATTAAACGAGATCGCAGAACACATAAGGTATCTTAATAATTTTATGGACGTCCGTCCCTTTTCAAACATTGCCGGACTGATCTAATTCTATGTTGTTTGTAACTGAACATTTTAACACGATCAATATCAACTTCACAAATTCAATTTAAAATATTCTCCTATTGAATGTACCAGTCTTTTTTTTAACTCTATTACTTCTTAATACATTATTACAAACACACTATAAGATCATGAAATTCGGGGAGGATTTTTTTCCAATCTCATAATTAAATTGTTTACTAAGCCTTTCTATAAAATTTATCCGTGATATGTATAAAAAAATGAACACAATCACGTTTTTAACTATTGTTGTTGATCTCAGAAAAATTAGTATTGTGAGAAATCACAATTAGTCTCCATATCCCTCAAGCGAGGTGTGGGGAAGGAAGAAGCGGGGGGCTATAAAGGTGTGAAGATACTGTCTTAAGGTTCCGTGCTTTGAAAGGGTTATGTTGTGTCCCTTGCCGACGTAGGTTGGAATTTGGTACGACATCAGGCCGGTTGGCGTGCCGGAGGCGACATCGACTGGCTGTATGGCTGGCGAGGTGTCGTCGTTGTTGTCGTTGTGGGCTATGTGTAACTAAGAGCTCCGTTGCAAAAGAACTGCCATTCCTTATAGTGAATTTGAACTCTCATTAATTTCATTCCTTCTCAAATCCTATACTCATTATTTACTTCCCGTTCCTTTGGAAATGTACATGGAGGACGTAGTCTCTGGTAACACAACACATGAGAATAGGAACTATTACGGTTTTACGTGCCCCAATGGGTCTACTTTTGTGGTGAGATTTTATGAGTAAATATTTTGATATTTCTCATGCTAGCTTCGCATTACCTAAACTACATAAGGGCTGTATATACTGAGAAGAAATAAATCATTAAATGTTATCTGTTAATTTTATGCTTTCTTTCTATGTCCTACACAATAGTATACTTAATATTGACGAATTTGCGAGTGATTTTAGTATTGTTAATAGTATATCAATGACCATTATCAAGTATTAAACTGAAGACCTAAAATATCAATATTGTACAATTAATTGTTAATAAAAATGGGGTGAGGAGAAGTTCTAAGTATAGTAGGCATAGGATACCTGGGAATAAATAACTGAGAACTTTCACAAATGCAATGTATCATTGGTAATTAGACTCAAATAAATTCCTTGATCGTCCTAGTCACTCAAAAATCAGCTATTTTAAAATGACTGAAGAGTGTTTTTATTATAACTAGAAAGTAGAGCTGCTATATTGTGTGTGGTGACATAAATTGGTTGCAGTATCTCTAGCCATTAAAAATCTCCATGACTTCAGAGGTCAGTTGAAACATCTTCATGACACTGTATTACTGAGAAAACTTTGCGATCTGTTTTTGAGCAAACGTTTATCCATGTGATTTTTTTCGTTTTATTATTAGTACCCAGGTTGTTTCTCTTGCTATGAAAACCGGAATCTTCCAGATCGATCATAACCACTAACGGTAGAAGAAGAGTAACAAGGGTTGTCTTCGCTTATTATATGTGAAAATATGCTGACTGTTACAGTGTATAGTATCCCGAGTGGATAAACTAAGGTTTTGATAAAGGTATAGTACAACTTACTATTGCAAGGATACTCAAATAACAATTGCTCGATCTCGGGTAAAAAATATTTGTTATATTTGATAAATAAATTCGTTCACAGAACTAGTATTGTATAAAAGGCTGGGATAAGGTAAAACCAAATGGATTGATGTCAAGGGTTCCATCAAGGTGTTCTCTGTTTTTGGTAGAGTCAAACAACAGTGGTAGCGCTTTGAACCACCACGCACAGGTCTTAGTATGTCTAATCCTGTAAAATTTATTTGTACTGGAACGTATCCTTCTGCGCCTCTCTCCTTCACCGTTGTGTGTAGTTTGAGAGGAGCATTTGATCGAGGATATAACAATTCCACTAGTGCGAGATCTCAACCATATCTTCTACAAAGACGCAAGAAACATCATAATGGACTGCTAGTACTTAATTTGTTAATTTGTGATCGAACTTTAATCATAATAACCAATTAACAAACACAATGAGTATCTGATGACCTGAGCTCATCCATACTTCATGTCAGTGAACTTTGTCTATATATACGAATGCATGATACAATGCAGACTGGTACCATGTACCGTTGTTTCGTCTCATCGTGCGCTATCGATAACGGAGTAGCTGGCAAGATCGGACCCAATAGACCATTGCTGATCCGTAGTTTATAGCAGTGCACACACTTTTACCATAAAGGATATATTTACCTTTTCAATCAAGTTCTAAGTTTGCTTCCAATGTATCAGACTCTGCTTTATTTTTGAGGTTCGTCCCTGTTTTTTACGTTAAGGATTTCACAGAAAATGTCGTAACCCGTGAGGGTCCTGGGTTGGACGAATAGGTCCCCAGTCAAATCCCGAAATTACATGAACGTCAGTAGAGAGAGGCACGACTGAAATGGCTGCGCTCTAGGTGTCGGCAGATGTGGATCGCAGTGGAGAAAACTACACACAATGAGTGGGTCTGAGAAAGGGTAGCGGCCTAGCACAGTGAATAGACTAAGATCCCTCCCCTGCATGCTCAAAATGTATAAACATGGAAGGCACCTTATGAGTGGCCGGACTACGATATGTAATTCAAACACTATTACAGAGACATGAGAGAAGTGTACGGCAAGCAAAATGAGAGTGGTCTCCCATCGCCATTATGGGTGAAAATTTTCTCCGAGTGTGCCGTGAATTCAATAAATAAACAATCAAATCAAGAAATATCGCATATTACGTGAACGAGCAACTATCCCTGATATAAAAATTCGGATCCCGGTAACAAGTACAAGTGGGGTTGTCCTCTCCTCCCATTACTTACTATGAGTGCAAATGTATCGGTTTGAATGTGAGTGCGCATGTGACGATGGTCAAAAAGTCAGAAGAACTATTTAAAAACAAATTATGATGGAGCTGCTGCTTCAGACTATTCATTGAGCAGCACGGGTGGACAGCTAGTCATGGTCTGAAGTAGATCCGAGACGGTCAAGAAATAATTGCATGATCGCTATGTATTGATACGAGAGAGACATATTTGTCATGTTGAGAACACTACAGACGTTGAGGTGCCTCTGTTATTCATATCCAGGAAGATTATACTTTCTAATATGAAATTACAGTTTCCATATGACTATGGCTGCTAAATGACGCTGAGGAATCATATCAAAGCTATGGTCATTCATAAAGGGTCTTCTGAACATGAATTAAACGCTCCAGTTCTACTCTACAGTGTACTCAGAGATGGAGCTAAATGTAATCGATTGATTGATCCATCGATATATTTTTACAAACTCCGTTCGATGCTACAATATATTTTAAATTAACCAAAAAGCTGTACAATGTTAACTCTGTATTATAAAGTTTTACATTTCATAGTTTCGGATTTCACAACAATTTCGGTTTGAGCATACACTGAAGGACATAATTTATCGAAATGCGCATCTGGTGCATCAAAAATGTTGTACCGAC
>CAJDSM010039053.1:10840-35267 GCA_903981925.1 Ostrea lurida
TATGATTTATATTCAACCATTTCATCAAAAATTCGCCCCGCCTTCTATAGATTGATTGATTGATTATTTATTGTTTTACGTCCCACCGAGAATGGAGACGTCACCAATAACAGTGAAGGGCTGCAAAATCTATACCTATGCTCGGCGCTCATGGCCTTTGAGCAAGGAGGGATCTTTATCATGCCACACCTGCTGTGACACGGGGCCTCGGTTTTTGCGGTCTCATCCGAATGACCGCCTCATTCAGTCGCCTCTTACGACACGCAAGGGAATGCTGGAGACCTATTCTAACCCAGATCCCCATGGGTCCCGCCTTCTATAGAGTTGAATAACCCGATATATTTCCGTAGATAGTAAGTAACAAATCTAATAAGTGTTTTGTTTTGTCGAGGACCAAATATGGAGGGCACGCTATGCTGAAAAGTTAGTTTTAGTACTAAAAAAGACGTAACGGCCGCCATGTTGTTGAAATTGGTCCTGTGGTTCTGAAGGAAACATTTTTCCTTTNTTGAAATTGGCCCTGTGGTTCTGAAGGAAACATTTTTCCTTTATAATGTATCAGCATGTAAAAGTTTGATCCCTTATTGTGGCCCCACCCTACCCCTGGAGGTCATGATTTGAACAAACTTGAATTTCCACTATATCAGAATGTTTTACATAAATTTCAACTTTTCTGGCCCAGATTTTCCTGAGAAGACCACCCTATTTTTGCATTTTCGTTATCATTTTCCCTTTGTAGAGAGCCTGGTCCTTCATATGTTAAAACATGAATCCCCTTTACCCAAGGATGATTTGTACCAAGTTTGGTTGAATTTGATCCAGTGGTTCTGGAGAAGAGAAAGAAGAAGCAAATGTGAAAAGTTTACTACGGTAACGTCGACGACAGACAACGGACAAATTTTGATCAGAGAAGCTCAATAGAGCCTTCGGCTCATGTGAGCTAAACATCACGCTCTCTGGACATATGAATGTACTTGGTATGCACACTTTCATCAGTTCTCATAAAATATAAAGCTCTGAAAATGTAGAAAAGCAGCTTATACTAGATTCGTTATTCAATAAGAATCCAAGGTGGGGTGACTTGCAAAGGTGTAACGTGGTCAAACTTCGAAAGAAAGAACTTCCTGCCGCATTATCTCGCTATGCACTACAAGCAACTACGAGAGGTTTTGTCACGCGAGTATATACATGTATTTACAATTTGAAGTACTGATTAAAATGATGTAATGTCGTTTTCTACGTAGCTTCAGATTCCTAAATCCTGGTCTAAAAGGCCTCCAAGCACTTGGCAATGGTGATAACTTCAGACAGCTCGTTACATATTCTGATGACAGACGGAAAGAACGACTCTGTGTAGACTATGGTGCGACAGAATGGGATCATGTACCAGTGTTGATGTGCTCTCTTGGCTGCTCCTATTTGGCTACATTCGGCAGGCAGTTTAATGACATCTAGGGAGTAGACATCCAGGTACATTATAGGCTCTGATTCATCGTTGGCTCAAGCTATCCCACTCTAACCTAATACCCCGCTGTGATACTACTGGTGGGACTGTAGTTGCATGTCACATACCTGGCTGCTTTCCTCTGCACCGCTTCTATTTCGTGGATATTCTTGTTGTTAGGGTTTCAGCCGATAGATGCGTATTCTACTTGGGTTCTGACCATCGTCTTGTAGCATTTGTCCACAATGGGAGTTGGACAGGATGATGGTGGTGTTTGTGTTTGCATTCTTACACACGCTGTCGTGTGATGATTCCAATGACAAAATGTTGAACCCTAACTACATACTTTGTCTTGGTGGTAACAGCTAGCTCTTCATAGATGTGGTATGGGTAATGCGTTGTTTCCATTTGGCGGTAATACAGATAACTCTTTAACTTGTCTAGAATAGACTAGAGTGCATCAGCCAGTGTGTTTTCCAAAGCTGAAGGTTGTCAAGATAGCCTTGCATTGTCAGATACCCACATGATAATCCTGGAGTTGATTCTGGTGGGCAGGTCATTTTTGTATGTCAGGAAGAAAAGTGAGGTGAGGACACTTCGGATGTGTGGTTCAAGAGAAATGACCCTCTACTAGTACTAGTTGCTTTTGGCTAGGCAGGGAACTCCAGATCCAGTTGAGCTGGCAAACTTGTACAGCATAATTATGTTGAACACCATAATGATGCAGTTTTCCAAACAAACTCTCATGTGGGACTTCATCAAACGCTTTAGAGATGTTTTGGTTTGGGTTTCTATCAGAATGGAGAGGAGCAATCAAAGCACTGTCACACTTCTTAGTCTTGAAGGGTTTTTGCTATTCTGATACATAAGATTTGTACTCTCTCTTACACTACCACTAAGTGGATATCTGCAGGTGCCTAAACCTGCCTGATTTTTATTTTACGTACTGGAGGTTCTTCTTCACTGTTTGTCTTGAAAGCCACTTGGTCCTCTGGTTACACCATGGCTGGGTAAACCTGCTGAGAGTCTGCTTGGTTCGTACATGCTTCCTGGTGGTGTTGAGGTAGATGGTCTTAAAGGTAGTTAATAGGTATTTTTTGTTTTATATGCCGAGTTGTTAAGGAGTCATACCAGGACATGGTCATTAGCCATTCTCAATGTATCTGCTATCTTAAAATGAAGTGTTTGGTTGGGTTTTTTGTGTTTGTTTTGTTTGGATGAATAGTATGCATCTATTCAGCAGGGAAGGGTGGTTTGTAAAGAAGTTGTCCAGGATGTTAGTACCTCGTGTATATATATATTTACTGCCTGCTTCCTCCGATGAAAAATATGGTGTCACTGAAGTCCAAGTTCCGGATTGTTCTTTTTGTTGACTTGTCACTTATTCATGTGTTTAAAAATTCAACATGAAAACGTATCCATGCTCAGTATACATGCGTCATCCAGTTGACAACAAATGTATGTGATTGTTGTATGCAAGTTCGTGAATGATAGTTTAGATATTATTTTGTATTATTATTATCATTTTGTATTATTCCTTTCTTTTTCGACGAGTGAATTTGTCATCTGCCATTGTTAATAAAAGATATAACAAAACAGACGAGTCATTCTTTATGACAAATTCATCATCAAAGCAGCAACATTGTGATCGTCAAGTGCCGCCCAGCTCCATGATGCTCCTACGAAACAAGTGTAGTGACGAGGAAGCACAAGTGGATGCAGCTCTACTTAACATCCATGCCATGACCCTCTCTCAACCAGCCCAAACTACTCGCTGTCCCCAACCCAAACTCGAGTGTCTGAGGATCGACGTCGGCATGGAGGAGGAAGTGTGGAACGGCTTCCTAGGGAAGTGGGAATCATCTCGTACCGGTTCAGGTATCAACGAAAACATCGCTTCCATGCAATTGTTTCAGTGCGCGCCAGGAACCCTCGGTGATCTCATGTTGAAGGCAGACCCTGACATTCACTCAAAATCAGTCGAGACAGTCAAATCTTTGATGCGGACTTTTGCAGTCATACCTGTTGCCATCGGCGTGAGAAGAGCAGAGCTGATGCAACTTCGTCAAGCACCCGATGAACTATTCCGCACCTTTGCTACCAAAGTGAAGGGAAAAGCAGAGACTTGCTTGTTTATCACAACGTCACGATGTCAGTGTGGAGAGGACGTTCGAGCCGACTATACGATCAAGTCTGTCAGAGATGTTCTACTTGCCGACATACCTGACTTTAACATTCGCAGAGAAGCCCTTTGTACAAGTGACATTAAAAAAAGAGCATTAATGACGTCATTGCGTTCGTTGAGGGGAGGGAGATGGCAAGGAACGCCACATCCACTTGCAGCATTTCAGCACCATCATCATTCAAAAGGAGACAATCGTCTGAAATTGATGCCGCTAAAAAGATCCCTCAACATCCTCCTGAGTCAAACAAGTCAGCAGCATGTCCAGACTGTGGCAGGGAATGCTAGCCTTTTAAACAAAGTGCCATTGGCACGTGGAACTCAAACCCCCAAACTAAGTGTCTTAGCTGCTGGCGAGCGGGTCGTCGTAAAGCGAGTGAAGACCACGCATCCCTTGGATCCCTATCAATCGCTTCTCCCAAGTTTCAGCGCTGGACTCTGTGTGCCTCAAAAATGAAATAATGTCAAAAAGTGAATTAAAGAGGGCCAAGTGGTCAGACCATCCTCGGGTACAAATCAGTGTCGCCATGATCAATTCCTGGACAAAAGACCAAGCCTGCAGTCACTGTCATGGGAATCACCGACAGCAGGGCGATGTCCAATCTATGGGGCCTGGAAAACTTTCTCGCTACTGGATTTAATGAGAACAAACTTAGTAGTGTTAGCATGAACATTAGGGCAGCTTATATGCTTCTAACAAGAATCCTTTAAATATTGTTGGGGCATTAAAAATTATTATTGAGGGAAAGACTCAGAGTGGGGACTGCTCAAAATGCATATGTCAGACACATGTTTCAGACTCTGTAGATGATTTTTATTTGTCTTATTATTCAATGTTAAATTTACGTATCGTTGACAGGGCCTTCCCCACAATTGGAGCCCATAATACACCCACACAGAGTGTGCCAAAGAGGAATTATCCGCCTACAAGTCTGCCAGTGAGGTCCATCAAGTCTGGCTGTGATAACATCAAGTGAGAACTGCAATTGTCCACCGCGGGAGGCAATCCCCCCGAAACCCACATCCTTGCCTTTTACCCCATATATATAAAACAACGAGAGGATGCATCAGTGGTTACTTGAGAGGTATAAAGAATCAACGTTTAATATATGTCCCCACAGGTCTCTTCCCTGCATGGCTGTCTCTCCCCCCCCCCCCCCCCAGTTGAATACATGTGGAGGAGACAGCCAAACTCGGGATATGTCACACTGCAGTGCCAATACCACTACACTGGCAAGAAAGAATTCACACGGACTTCATAAGGGATGAAGCCCTTGGGAGTAATGGAGAAAGTCCCTTATCGACAGCCAGTGACTTGGTATCATCGCATGGTGCTTACTAGAAAGCATGTTGGCAGCCCAAGAAGGACAGCTGACCTCTCGCCACTCAACAAATTTTGTAAGCGAGAAACTTTCTCAGCAGAGGCTTCTTTTCCACTGGCAAGGCGTATACCAGGAAAGACATGGAAAACAGTTACTAATGTCTGGAATTGTTACCACAGCGTACCACTGAGAGCGTCTGACAGATACCTTACTACTTTTATTACCCCTTTTGGCAGATGGAGGTACACAATGGTACTCCAGGGTTTTCTTTCATCAGGGGATGGATACAACAGACATTGATGTCATCCTGTCCAATTTCGCAAGGAAAGAAAGGTGTGTCGACGACACTATCTTCTATGATGAAAACTTCGAGGCACACTGGTGAAGAACCATTGACTTTCTATCTACATGTGGAGCAGCTCAACCCCAACAACTTCCACTTTGTCCAGAGGGATGTCGATTTTTATGGCTTCAAGATCACAGAGAGCAAAATTCTTCCGCTGCCAAAATACATTGAGGCTATTAGATTATTCCCCACCTCCAGCAGTTCAACTGGTATTCATCACTGGTTTGATCAACAGGTCGCAAGCTAGGCCAAGCTCATAGAGGCACTGGAACTGTTCAGACCTTTTCTCAGTCCCAAGTACAAGTCCAGATTAGTCGAAAGAGGGCCTTGGCTATTTCCTCCTCCAGAAACAATTGCAAATATGAGTCCACACTACCAGACTGCTGCACCGGGCGTTGGAAAATCACCTTGGCACGATGGTCCGGAACAACACTATGCAGCAATAGAAGGTGGGACTTTAGCCATAGCAGACTAGAGCAGACTAGATTTACTTGTTTTAACTGATCACAGACCATTAAAGAAAATTTTTGGGGACAGGACCTTGGATGAAATATCAAACACCAGACTGTTTCGGCTGAAACAGAGAACGCTGCCATAGCACTTTTGCATCGAATATATGCCAGGAGAAACAAACAGTGCCGCAGATGCAGTGTCAAGGTATCCCTCAACAGTCACCCATGACGATATTTCTATGTCGGACATTTCTGAGAGCATGGTGGCAGCATCCATATGCCGGGATATGAGGAATATTACAACGATATCATGGGATCGATTAGCGTCAGCGACTCAGAAGGATAATATACTCTCGGCTTTACTTTACTTCGCCATCACAACACACGGTGATGGTGAAATAGAGATAAATCCATGTTTGCGAGACTATGCAAAGTATTTTGATTCCCTTTATGATTTCTGTACAAAGACAGAGTGGTAATACCACAATCCCTTAGACATACTATCGTTGAAAGCTCCAATGCTGCCCAGCAAGGTGTGTCATTGATGGGGCTCAGAGCTCGATCAATTGTATTTTGACCGGGAATGACAAATGACATCCAACAAGTCCGAGCTAGGTGCAGGAATTGCAAAACTAATGCACCATCCCAAGTGCAACTTCCATAGAATTCTTCTAGCCCCCCTCTACACCATTTGAAAAGATATTCACCGATTTCTTTGACGTTGGGGGGTCACCATTACCTTATCATCGGCGGCCGCTTATCGGGGTGGCCCGAAATTTACTCCACTACCACGGGAAGTACTCAAGCTGGATCAAGAGGCCTGATCGCATGTGTAAAAGATTTTTTTTCCGCTACATTTGGTGTGACAGAGGATTTGTCTTCCGATGGATCCCCGGAATTTGTGGTTAATCAAACGCAAGTCTTCCTTGAAAAGTAGGGGGTACGCCATATGAAGTCGTCTGCCTATCACCCACAATCCAATGGGCGTGCTGAAGTTGCGGTCAAATGTGCAAAGCGTCTGTTGAGATCCAACATCAACCCGTCAGGAAACCTTGACAATGATAAAAGCTCCCGAGGATGGAGGGAGAAGGCTAAGAAAAAGGAAGGATTAGAATTTACCATGAATGTGGGTGGTGGGGGTGGGTGGGTTAGCAGTATGTAATTGTGTATGCAAGTTCAAGTATGATAATTTAAATATTATTTTGTATTATCATTATTATTATTTTGTGTTATTCTTTCTTTTCAGATGAGTGAATTTGTCATCTGCCATTGTTAATAAAAGATATAACAAAACAGACTAGTCATTATTTAATATATGTGGATAAAAATTTTCAAATTCAAAAGCCAGTATACGTGAAAAGAGTACAAATTATAACGCCTTGGTCAAGATTGGCCAAAGTACCCACTTAAAAGGGGAAAAAATACCCCCCCCCCCAAAAAAAAACCCCAAACACTCAAACCAACAAATTATAGTTTTTCAAAACAAAATACTCTGGGACATGTAACTTTATACTAGGAATAGTTGCTAATGGTTGGACCATTTCACGTATTAGGGTACCAAATTCCATCTGCTCAACACTGGTTGCTGTAGTCTAGAGGTTCAACCCACCCGGTTCAGCTGTGCTAAGCTGATAGACAGTCACGTGATAAAGACCCCCACCCCTGTTACAGCTTTGATCGCCAGGCAAAGGCCATAATATATGGGTCACTTCACCTACATCTAGTAATTCACGAAACTGACACAAAACAAGCATGCTCAATGATCTCTCTTTTTTCTAAACAAAGGAAACTAACTCTTGTTATCTTCTTTGTCCCACAGCAGTACTCGACTTGCAATAATATTGGTCCATTTTGAACACAAGTGACCCTGTTTGATTTGTGATACACTCAAAAATTACCAAGCAAGGGATTTTGTATAAATTTCCACTTTGAAAGCAGCGATTGGGATAAAATTGTATTGGACAAGATGGAGGGATTCAAGTTGATTTACTTGTATATCATGGCTTCTGGTGAAGTACCTCGCCTGTGTACTGGCGTGTCCACAACAGGCCCAGACAATTTGTTTGGTTAAGAAATAATAGAACTCTCAAATTTCTCCGTATTTACAATCTTAAATGAAAAATATCCTTAATAAGGTTAATTGATTTCATGCGTAGGAATATCTCATGAATGACGAAACAGTCGCCATCTTGCCTTTCATGCACGACAAGCGTGTACAAGCGTCCGATTTGGAAATATTTCATTTACCATGTTTACCTTAACCAGCGACCCATTCGACTAAAATCTATACACTTATTCATTTTTGTGGTGTACTTTATGCAGCCAGTGTTTGCAGGGGTTTTCTGAAAAACCATATACCAGCAAGTTACAAAATATCAATGTAGGGCAAACCCAAGGTCGTAAAGCGGAAGCGAAGATATGGATGTATACTCTTACTATTGTAAATTTGAGCACTTACACACAGGATTAAACGTATTTATACAAGAAGTACTTTTATGGTGGAGTTGATTTCTTGATAAAGGTTTTAATGGACTGGAGTTATTGCACACTGTGATATTATGGAATATTTGTTCATGCTCCATTATTCAAAACTCGAGGCTTCAACACTGTTTTATATCGTTTTCCATATTGTTATTCACCTAATGGAATTAAAATAAAAGACCCCACTTTTCACAAGTGTTACAAAACTAGCAACAATTTTAAAAAGCTGGACCGAAAACCTACATACGCCCTTAATAATTTCCCCCTTTAAAACGACGTAATAGTATTGACGATGACTGGATCAATCATTACAATATCAACGTAACACATATTTATACTAAAATATTGAAGTTCAGTAATACGTTTATGGATAGAAGGCGAGGTCGTGAAAAGATTATTTTGCTCGCTCTTTGCGGCCATTTTGAATGATTCAGCTATTTGACCTACATTTATGTCAGAATATTGTATGTGTGTGTGTGCACAAATAGCAGTACGTACAGAGATCTACAGATATCTTGTTCGTACTAATGTTTTCACGAACAATTAACCGATTTAAAAATTCCAGACAAGAAATAAGATCCTCATATCCATTCAGGATATAGATTTTTTTAAGCTTTTTTTTTCTTTTCTTTTCGGTTCTCCATCGCTGTTTTCCTTTTATTAAAATCGATACGCAGAATTAGTCAGCCAGTCAGCCCCGACAACATTGAACAAAATCGATATCATTAGCAGGACCTGTCGTTAGCAAGGATATTATATATACGTTCTTGTTCGGGCCTAAAATCTGTTATTGATTTCGTACCGAGGATTTTACATTGTTAAATACCGTGGGTTCGGATTCAGTAACGTCTATAAATATACACCAAAAGAATGATATGAGGTAATTGGTCGATCACGCCAAAAAACCTACTTTTTCACTATGTTTAATGGTACCTGGTCGATCATGCCTAAAACCAAATTTTTTTTTACGATGTTTAATGGTACACCAATATCCTAATTTATACGGTGTTAACCGTGTGTGTGTGTGTACACATCATTACACTCGCTTCTTGAAAGAAGGAAATATTTTGCTTTTTCCTGGGAAGAAGGGTCTAGCTTTAGCAAAAATACCTCACTTGTGTAAATGTGTGTGTGTGTGTGTGTATACATGTAGGAATGCGATTCCGTTTACGATAAATACTGTAAACACCGATAGCTCGCACGGTAATATGCGCTATGCCTACCTGCACTGCCGGCATCAACAACAGTCGTAACCCCACGCGAAAGACAATGCTCATCAGGATTTATCCCCAATGGTGTAGCATACTGGTAACAGTGAACATGGCAATCAATCAGACCAGGCGTTACTAAGCAACCACCAGCATCGAAAGTCTCTTTCGCCAGAAAATGTGCATTATTGCCGATCGACAGGATTGTTCCATTATTGACAGCAATATCAGCTACGGTGTCCAATCCATTCGCGGGATCGATTATTCTCCCGTTTTTAACCATCAAGTCGATGTGCGACATGCTGTATTGGACGTTCTTGTTATCTAGAAACGAATATCTTGTTGAACTGTCTACTATCTCTCTTTCTCTCTCAAGCTTACATATGTAGCTCTATCTAGCACTACGAAATATATTTTTAAGAAATGGTAATGAATGTCGTGAATAACTGGAGACACATATCCATCAATATTTGATAACAGTAGTATTTAAATGTATCCTCAACGATCAGCTAATTTTGTACGAAATCGCATTAAAAGTAATAGTGAGAGCTGAAAGAATATTCTTTGAGACAGTCCCTGGTCGATAATATATGGTATACCATGTGACTGCATTGGGTCGAAGGTCACGTGTGCAGAATGACGTCACGACAGGCCATGAATTTTTACTACAGTGTATAGGCCTAGAGAATATAGCAACTGTATTTGCAATGATTGGATTTGTGTTTTATATTGTGCCCGCATAAAATCAAACGTTATGTAGCATAACAAGAAATGGTACGAGAAACGAGGTACCTTCTTGTTGGGAATTTACCCGAAAAGACTACAGAAGATGCAGTTGGTGAACATTTTAAGCGGTGAGTATAGGCACACGTTGACCAAATATTCAGGTCAGCCATTTTCGTAGCGCGGATTAACATTACAGGCCTACAGTTTCAATGCAGTTCCTTCTGTCGGTATTGTAGGATACTGTGCTGAATGTATTTAATAGTATACGTGTGTTGAAATGGGCAGAAATTTTTCTTTACGATTTCTAATTTGTTATATTCTTGTACACAATGCATCGCGAGAGATAAAGCTGGTGTCTCGAGGGAACGTATACAAATTTAAACCACGATACATGTATGAAAGAAAATGGGGTCCCAAGAAAATGCGCGTGATGGATGAGTATGAAAATTTGCCGTCCCGCCGAATTATGTTATTACTTTTTCTGATTTTCGCACGAATTTTAGCATGGCACTGATGTGTGTATTAGAATGGGTGTATTTAGAGAATTATTGATTTATTGACGACTTGGTTGGTTCTTTTGGAATTGTGTACGTCTATAGAAAAAAAATCTTTCGTTCATACACTGATACAGAAATATTGCCAGCTTTGGGTGAAGTGCCACATATTTTGACATTTGCCAGATGCAACATACCATTAGGCTTTTTTTTTTTTTTATGTGCCAACACCTACTGACTTGTTGTCATTGGACCTATTTAACTTTTTGATGAAAACAGTCTTCACAATTACTCATGGTTTGAAGACCAAGCCAGTGGATTAGTGAAAAGTCTTATGTGCTTGTACATTTTAAGTCACATTAAATAAAATTTTGGATGTAGATACAGTTGTTGTTTGAATGTTTCCTAGTTCCGAATATGGTATTTTTAGACTTCAGTATTATCTTTACGTTATGTGTTTCAAACCATATTTATTTAAACTATCTCACTAAATAATTTTTGCAAAGATCAACAATTTTCCCAGTTCTGAACAGCCTCTATTCATAGGGGTAGATGAATCATAATGCTTGTAAAGGAGAATAAACTTTGAATTGAAATAAAAGTTTCGAGATTTGAACTTTCATCTGAAAAATTAAGCATGATTTAGGTAAATCTTCATAACATTTAAACTTTATTTTACCTCTTGAAAACGAGGGAGCTTCCTTATTTTGCAGAAAACAAATATGGCGGATTTTCGGAAAATGAAGCCCATCATCTTTTCAAGGAGCAAACAAAATCCATGCAATAAGTAAATTATGAAAATTGTAGATAGATCAGATAAAGATTAAAGACTTTAAAGTTTATTATGCGTCCGCAAAAAAAAAATGTCGTCGTTACTGTGTATCATGACAGCTCCCTAAATATTAAATAAATAAGGTGTTTGGAAAGTACCACAAATGTTTTTAAATTCCAAACAACCTTTTGCATACGTTCATATGTTTCGCTATTGTTGATAAACTCACAATGCAACTGTCATGCCGACTGCGTCATACTTTCCACGTTAGATAAAGAGGCGGATTAGGGGCTTCCCTTGCAACGATGATAGCACCGTTAATTCTGTATGAAAAGACTAAAGTTTTCACTCATCAAACTTAAATTATTTGGAACTGGAAAACGATTCGGAAGTAGCAAAACCACTGCAGAGTTCTCAAAAAAAAAAAATTGAATTGTCAGACGTTTGGGCTGACACTATTAGGCAAAAAAAATCAGTTGTGTTTCCGATTACATCTCGGAAATAATGTAGGGTTGGGTTTCGGAATTTTTTTTTTTTTGCTTTTGTTTTTTATTCAGTAAATATTTGCCTTGCATCACCAGGAACGAAACATATTCACGATAATTACATAAGTGTGTATACTGACATGTAACATTGGGTGTACATTAGTGGATTAAAAATAAATTAATTTAAAACCAAAAAATGACATTCTGACAAAAGCGTGAAGGACGTCATTTTGAAAATTTCTGGTATTGAATTTGAATATCGAGTCCGAACTTATTAGAAATTGAAAAACAAAGTGTATAAGAATGAAGGATTGGATTTGATTTAAAAATTAGGGTCGGTAGTAAATTTTAGGGTCTGTCGGATAATCAGAAACACACTTTTTTTTTTTTGGCCTTGGAAGTAGTGTCAGCCCAAACAAAATTTTGTCAGTCCGGATAAAATACATTACTTTTAAGGTTTTAGATATTTTATTAACATCAAACTAATTGTACAATCTCCATTTCAGCCACAAGTTCATAAATTCACCCTTCATTCTCTTTCTCATCTTGTTTGCACTCCGATAGACCTCATTTTCACTATCTAAAACACCTAGGCCTCTTCCTCCACTTCTCTCCCCATTTCTCCCTCTCAACTTCTCTCTGTGGCAAAAGAACTACAAGGAGAAAAGAAACCGCCTGTTTCAACCTGCTTGGAAAGCTGGGAGACCATGGCTTCACTTCTCCCTCAACCATGCATGCTCATGGCACGATTGAACTGCAGGTCATACCTTTTCCGTAGTCAAACTGAAGTCATGGTCTTCCAGTTTTCCTGGCAGGTTGATATAGGCGGTTTCTATTCTCCTCATAGTTCTTTGCCACAGTTTCTTCCGATTTCTGTTTGATTGCATTGCCGGGTTTCGCATCGTTTTGAATTTTTATGGGCCACATAGCCGCCATTTTAGCTGGTATAAAATGAACTTCAATCCCGATCTTTATCAGACATCAGAACCGACAATTTCGTAACTTGTATCAGGCATTTAGTATTACTATTTTTATCTGATAATCCGACTTTACAGACACTTTTCAAGAACTCTGCACTGTACATAGTGTAAACACCTCTCCCTGTATAATTTTATCATTACTTTAAAAAGAAAAATAAATCGATTTAAAGTTTGCCTGGTTTGTTTATCGTTTGAAGTAAGAATGATAACTGTGATTGTAATTGCCAAGATAGCTCGTATGGAAATTGTGTGAATATTCAACGAAGTTTTACTTAAGTGTTTAAATATGAAAAGAACTCATTCTTGTGCTAACATCATTTGTTGCTAACATCAGATATTTTGACGGAAAATATATGATCGTTTGAAGTTCGACACACATCCGGACACCTCATTCATTAGATCCGCCATTTAATCGCAAAATTGCATTACAATTTTAAAAAATATATTGTTTTGTTTAAAATTTTAGATTTTTTTAATTGACTTTGGTCTATTTAAGTTTATAAAATAAAACAACTTAGTCTTTAAGCATTGTTATTTTTATAAACTGAAGGGAAAATTTTGATGGACATTTTGTGCTAATTTCGTGATTGACGTCAGACGCAAAACATCATTCGCACAAAAAGTGACTGCTTCAACCCAGTGTGAGCCCTGCAGGTCTTGTGCAATGTCTGGCTGGTCTTAAGTTCTTTTATAAGTTACTGTGAATGTACAGTTAAGTATGAACGACTCAGCTTCTCAAGATGGTTCTCTGTCCCAGATACAAGTCTGTCAATAATAACATATCAGGGAAGAACAATGTGATTGGACCAGTATTTTAAAGGGACAGGAATTAAATGCTTGCTTTACGTTTNAATGTGATTGGACCAGTATTTTAAAGGGACAAGAATTAAATGCTTGCTTTACGTTTATAAAACCATAGTTTAGTCAGAACGTGGTCGGCGGAGTCTAGCCATCCCTGTGATCGGCAGTGGTTGTACAACATGTAAGAGGGTTGTTTGCTCAACCACGTTGATTTCTTCTGGGTACTCCGGTTTCCTCTCACTTCAATGACCTTTTCATGCCATAATCCGAGACGACGAGAAGCATTAAAAAAAAAATAGAACTTGTTCGTTACCGCAAATCACTCCTGAATTAGAATGCTTTGGCCGATAATCGGATATTGTGTTGGGTGATAACACAGTTGAATCTGTTTGAATTACAATTGCAAAATTCATTAGAAACTTTCATTGGTCCACACGTTTTAAGTCTGCCCAAATTCCCTTTTGCGAGAGTAGTCAACATTTGCACTCGTGTTAGACGTCTATAAATGGATCCGCGTGCACCAAGGGAAAAACCAACAATACAAATATATATCTTGGATATGTTTTATGTTAGACGCAACTGTTTGAAGTTAGGTCTCAGAGAGTGTAATGTATAACAACGAATTGCTACTAAGGTATTTGATATTTTTGTTTTTCTTATGGCACTGTACTGTTGTATTAAAATGCACAGAAAGCTATGGTATTTTTTAAGCCTAATGAAATAATATGTGTGTTTCCGGCTCCCCGAACTACCTGTACCTGGAAAAAATACGTCTGACCTGGATCATTTATCATAATGAAAGGCGTACCGAAAAAATCCGGAATCGTCCTGTGTTTCACTACTATTACACCGTAAACGAAGTAATCCGAAGTTAAAATCAGTGTGTACAGAAGGTTTGGAACACACCAGAAAGTATTTGACCTAGTGACAGGTTGCAAGGGCAATCTTATAAGACCGTTGTACCAACTAGGGCTGTGTATTGCTAGCAAAATTTCGATACGATACGATATG
The DNA here is from genome assembly GCA_903981925.1 of Ostrea lurida. Classification (NCBI taxonomy): domain Eukaryota; kingdom Metazoa; phylum Mollusca; class Bivalvia; order Ostreida; family Ostreidae; genus Ostrea; species Ostrea lurida. The sequence continues at coordinate 25,545 of CAJDSM010039053.1, forward strand.
CAAAGTCCCGATATCCGATATATTGGATCTAATCAACATTTAAGTGTTTTTATTCAACTTGAGAGCAAAAAGCAAATTTATTTTTCACAATTATTTTCAAAAATTACAGCAATGCTTGTTGGAGTCCATCACGGAAGAGACGCAAACAGAAAATAATAGCTGATGTCTCGTAATGAATATTTAATAATAATTTTAAAAGTTCGTGTTTTTCTTCAAAAAATTATGTTTTGACATTTTTGGGACTCCAACAGGCCCTTGTTGCCGTAACAATGTCTCCTGCTGAATTGAAACTCATTTCAAATGCTACACATGTTGCCGGTAAAAATAGCTTCACGATTTTTTAATTGTTGGTCGTTCAGATCATCATATCATGAAATAGAGGACTGCATGTCCCGCAAAAAGATTAAAGTTTAAGATAGAGAGACTTTACCAAAACGGTCCCGTGGTAATCGGTCTATCCCCTCCATCGATAGACTTCCTTTTGTACGGGATTTCGTTTTTATCTGTACATGTACGTTTTGATTTGTGATGACGGAGAAGATGGACACTTAAAATTAGTTGTGCACACCAGAAGATGTTACGGTTTCTTTGCAAGTTGCATTTTTTTGCTATTATATTTCATTTTTTGATTGTTGGAAAACATTTTCTTTAAAAGTACTAGCCGATCCGACGTAATATTTAAGACTTCAAGCCCGACTTTATATCGAAATATCGACCCACCTCTGTATCGCATATCGCCAGAGAGCTTTTACCGGTACCTATCGAATATATTATCACCGCCCTAGTACCAACCATAAAATTTTTCAATGAAATAAAATGTTTTACGTACCTACTTACCTGGACTTAAATTTCCCTGGTAATAGGAAACACACATATTATTTTATTTGGCCTTACCTCTGAACTGGACACGCTGTGATTTTTCTATATTTTTTTTAAGAGTCCTGTGGTTTCAAATTGGAAAAAATTGTCAAAATTTCAGTCAAATTGGGAAAAATTAATCTTATCGTAAATAAGTTTTAAAATCATATCAATATAATTTTTAATTACTCTATCTTAATCATCATTCCCATAACTCTTTATTAAATCTTATCTATATTAATCACATCGAATGTTTATTTTCTTCAAATGAGTTTTCCTTTCCTAAATAATTTTTAAATGGGAAAAATGCAAGCTAAGTTGGCAATTTTTGGGAGGGGAAAGGGCCGAAATTCGGACCCTAAATGGGCCTTAATAAATCACTGACATGTTGTCACTTGCTTCGTGAAAATAGAAATGGCAGAGTACACTGCACAATATGCAGGAAAGAGTCGGAGCAGATCCCATATTGAAAAGTGGGAATTCAACAACACCAGATAGTGTCGCTGTTTTGTCTATGTTTTACAACGTTATTTCACAGGCGTAGATAGGATTCAGTCTTTGAATGATTATTCTTCAAGTTCATCATGACTGCTTTGAATTTTGTGTACATTTTTGTGCTGACGTCATGTGCAGAGAAATGGAATGGTGAGGAGGTGACCTATGTCAAAGTGATGCTTCCTTTGTTAATTATAGAGCTTATTTATAGCATGCTATTAGTCATGATTAACGTGAAGAATAATCTCCCAGCCACTGAATCTTTGTTTCTTGGAAGACAGATCTGTGAAAATAAGTTGGTAAAGGTAGGCAAAGCAGTGTTGTTGCTAAGTTCCCAATTTTTAATATGAAATCCACTATGACTCTCTCCCCACATATCAAGATATAAAAGTGTGGGCATTTTACCAAGTAAAGAGTCGGAGGAATATTAGATTAGTTAATAACTTGATACATGCATGCATATCCTTACCCAAGGTAAGCAAAGTCGGACATCTGGAAATTTTGGGGCTTTCTTAAAACTAAGCCAATCTGAATTTCATGGCTAGAACATTCCTTAGTATGCTAATAGATGTGTGTATGTTGCAATTAAATAAAAATTATAAGCCCTGAAAATGATAAACATTTATCTAGTACTATAGATGTAGAGATCACGATATTTATAGATTTTTATCTGTATGGTGATACGCGACTTTCGATACACCAACCAACATATACATCCATCACGTATCTGGGTTTCCGGACGTATTTTTGATTAGGATCGACCTCGCAAAAATTCTTTTAATACACAAATGGCCTCAAGAAAATTACTAAAATCAAAATAGACAAGATCAAAACTAAGTGCAATCTTCGCTCAACGTTGATGGCAACATCAGGGGACCAACAAATTTGATATTTCATTTGAACAGTCACCATATCTTTTCATTAAATAAATAAGACTCGTGCCTCCGGAGATGTTGGTATGTGAATGATTATATTCGTAAAATGAGAATTTATTATTATTTAGATATAATAACATATAGTAAAACTATTAGAAAATTACAAGACTGACTTTGAATGAAATATCAAATTCGTATTTCCCTCTGATGTTGCCACCACCGCTGAAGTGAACAAAGATATTGCAATAAATTTCATTAATTGGTTGTACATAATGCTCTTTTTACCTGGTCTCAAGAAGACTAAAGGAAAATATAATATCTTTTTTTGTTTAATTTTATATTAATAAAAAATATTATAACCCGATATATCATTAAATTTAATATCGTATCAAATTTTTTCAACCAATACACAGCCCTAGTAGATACCGATTTTATCTATTGTGGATCAATACAGTTTCTCCAATATTGACCAGACCAATTATTTCCGATTATGCAACACTAGTAAATGTGTTTGTTTATTCTGTGATCACTGGGTTAAGATGGCGCTACAAAAGGGCTTGTGATATAATTCAAAATTTTATACGAGGAAAATGCGGTAACTCAGGTGAATGATGTTGCCCATGAGCCTCTTGTTTCTCGCTTAATTTTTTTGAAAGACAACACATAATCATATCAGTGGCAGATCCAGGAATTGCAGATCCGGTGGGCTCGATCCCGGCAAGGTATAATTCTTAGGGTCTGGAGATTGTTTTGATGCCCCTTTACACAGACCCTATGTTTTTGTAGTGAGAGTAGAGAATAAAATACCTATTGTAATTTGTGAACACTGCATGTTGACTACAATTAAAGTATACATGCATATTACGCAGTCAAAATTTACAACAAAAAAAACCAGACCCCAAAAAATTTCAAACGCTCCTCAGATGCGCCGGTCCTGGATCCGTCTTTGCATATATAACATATAAGCCGATCAACTCTTTTCAACCATTGTCAGAACCCACAGGTTTCTTCTCTATACTGCATGTTGAATGCAGTATAACGGAGAGAAAACCTGTGGGTTCTGACAATGCTTTAGAAATTTGATCAGGTACAGTATGAAGCTCAGTGCAGGGGAAAAGTTTAAACCCCTGAGTCCTTGTTAAAACTTGCTCCTTCATGCACAATTTGCATCAGGGATGATTCCAAATTTGAATATCAAAAAGGGGGAGCAACTTCGCTGCTGAGGTTTTTTTTTCGGTCTACTCCGCTTCCCACAAATGGGGAGTGAACTGAAAATCCTGGGCTAGCAAAGATGGATGGGGAGGGAATTAGGAATATGGACTTGTACGGATCGTTGAGAGTGGAAAAAGAGGAAAAGGAAATTATTGATGAATTGAGCAGGGATGAGTACACTTTACACAATTTATATACTGATAAACAGGAATACATGTTGTGCTTCATTAATGGCAAAGGATTTCCTTTGTGGTTGAAGACAGAGAACCATAGACTGCAGACATGCAAGAACGAATATAGAAATTCCTTTTATACGTGCAGTCCATGGTGTTAATAGTAAAGTTGATATGTTTTCTAATATGACTGCCAAATTATATGCCTCTCTTGGTAGCTCGATATAATCTTGCTTAGATAGAATATGAAATCAAAGGCGGAGGTTCTATGGTGTGCCATTGATTTGATCGATACAATCACATCATATATTCTCCTATATATACAACTAACAAGCTGAAACGCTATCCCAACGTTAGCATAAACTAGTACAATCGTTTTAAAGTGTAAAGCACACTCGTATCAACAAATGAATGTGTGGCGTTTCAGTGTTGTGCATTCAGAAATCACCTGAGTATGAGTCATACTGGAACATACTATGTATAAGGGGGAACAGGATTTACGCTACATGGTATATTTGTTTGTTTAAGTATAGAAATTGGTAGAATCTCCCTTGTGGGTAAATGGAACTGGCCTGTTATTGCAGAGTCAGCATGGAAAGCAGACAACCCTTGATAAAACATGATAATGATACCAGGCTTTGTACAGATCAGGGCAAATAAAATGCCCTTGGTCTATTTAGAGCTATGGTAATAAAACCTGTTCTGACAACTGGCAAATGTCCAAACAAAGGATTTGAAATGTGTAACTTAGAGTTCTACAATGCCGACTTAGCGCTGTACAGTGCGATTGCCAAATCCAATTTCTATGTAATGGTACAAATCGATATATAGATCTGAAAAGTCACATAGAAAAGATATAGAATCTTTCTACGATGTGTTCCGTTACATTATTTTAACACCAGTGAATGTGTTTTGCTACTCTATTAGAGCTAGGGAAATTTGCTTCATGCATATATGTACGGCACACACAAACATGAATAATTTATCTGTGGTGATCTTTTCAGACTGGGCTGTCTCAAAACTGTTTAATGTACATGTTCTGGAAGGTTGCCAAGCTTTAGATATAGCTTCATTATATTGCTTTGGCAATCTGCCAGCACACACACTGCACTGTTGCTCAGGGATTCGCCATAATCTTCTTTTCAAAGCACAATCTGAAGGCCTAACGTTTTTTCCACTCGGAATCATTTATGGAGTGAATTTTGAAGGCAGATAGCGTCGTTTAAAAATAGAGAAACGAGATCTATTCAACGCATAATCCAGAACATGAAATTTCATTTTTGTCTCAAGTGGGGGGGATGTAAAATCTGCCAAATAACAAGAAATTAATTGCGCTGTTTTGAAATGTTTGAACATGGGGAAAGATATTTTTTGCTGCTATGCAGTTTTGTGCACATTGACACAGTATTATTCCATATAAGTATTCACGTAATAAAGAAAAGACCACAATGAATGAAAGTATTTGTGGTATAGATCATCATACAAAGCAGTTTGCAATCAAATACTGGCAATTCCAAAGTATAGGTAAACGGAGTATATTAGAAATGATATTTATCAGCACGTTTTCGTACCAAGTCCATACTGATCGATACCTGCATATATATGATCTGTGACATGCAAAATTACCATGCCCATTAGGACACATCATCTAGAATCGGTTACAAACTGACCCAGTGCTTTGTTTCGAATACCTCAGTCCAATAGTTATAACCTAATTAATTGACTTTAGCTGATTTCAACTAAACCTTTGTCACCATGGAAGATGTCTTTAAAATTTCATTTTTCCAGTGTGAAAGCAGCCATTTGTATCAATTGGAACTCAATTAAGTGTTTTTATTAAAATTTGCAATTTTTTAAAAGTACAATTAGTACTTGCTATATATTCTTGCGAAAATTACATCTTACAAATTTGTTTTCCAATTCATGTATTTCACCATCCATCCACCAAGATATATATGCAAGTATGTTTTATATCTTGATGTCAAACGGTTGAAACCCCCATCCCCACCCCTTCACATAATCTTATGAGTTTTCCTGTCTCACATGGATGGGGGCTATAAGTCCTATTAGGACAGATTTGCAAGGTGATACATGTATGTATCTTGGGTGGAAACCCATTTAGGAGGTCAGCAACAATAAAGGCCATGTTGAATATTTACATTGAACATGAACTGGAACTTATATATATACTCTGATGACTTTTATCTATTTTGATGATTAATGATTTGATATATTTTAAATTTTTTTTAGGTATGGCAAAATTCAGAGTATAAAATTACATCTTAAGGAAAATGAAGAAGGATCCTCGGCTATTGTTGCATTTGGAGACATAAAAACAGCCTCCAAGGCTCATTGTGCTGAAAACCGAATAGAAGGGAATCTTTTATCTACAGCATACTGTGAAGGATCTGCTACCGGAAGTGCTGTAACCAGGACTGTGGAACGACCAGGCTACATTAGACAATATAATAGAAGCAAAGGGTAAGGAATATTGGGACGTTCATTCATCAGACTTACTTATCACTCAAGAAAGCTTACATTTCTTGAAATAGTCATTCTTGAAAGTCTTTTTCATAGTCTTTCTTACAGTTCCCTTTCAGGCTTTGATGAAATAATTTCACTAAATTGTTAGTTTTTAACTAACCAAAGAAATGCAGTGATTCAAATGCTTTGTCCACCAAATCAGTCTGGAAAAGCAACAAGTTTTTTAAAATGTAAATCTCCTCCTTTCTGTCTTGTTCTTTCATCAACTGAAAACAATTGTTGTAGTCTTCTTTTTAACCATCTCTTTCATTAACTGAAAACAATTGTTTAAGTTTAAGTTGTAGGTTGTTTTCAGACTTGCCTCAACATGGAAGATTTTTTTTGTGTTGATTTGCTATTGCAGCACATGGATTAAATTTTAAGTGGAATTTATGAATTGATTGTGTTTTGTGTTGTGTACCTGTGTTTTTAGTGGATTTATGTACTGACTGTTGTGACTGGAGGATGCTAATTTTAGTGAAGGATTAAGGATTATTCACCTGATACTGAAAAGGGAGTATAAACTACATAAACATTTACAAAGTTCTGTTGGATGTGATTTTTTTGTCATTCATTTTGAATGAAGGATTTTTAAATGTTATAATTCAAATTCTTTGGAATATCAGAGAAATGATTCTGTAAATTGGATGTATCCTTTGCTATGTGACTGGATGGATTATATGTGTTCATTAGTTTTTATTGAGCAAAAGTTAATGAAAACTAAGGATACCAAATGTGAGGTATAGCAATGGTATTCATCCTCAAGATATCTCAGACCAAGGAATTTATGTACCACAGGTATTGTTTTCACCTTTCATAATGTACTGACAGATAAAAAAAAAATCAAACAAAAAAACCACTACACATGATGTTTCTAAACATAAGTTTCATCTGACTAAGAATTGCCAAAATTTACTAGAGAGAAAACATACAACCTCTTGCTGTATTGCATTTCCATGAACGGTTGCCATAGAGATAATGAGATAATGAAGATAGTCGAAAGTGTTCAGAAAATTCTCTATATTTGATGGAATCTGAATCCTGACTGTCAACAGAGCTCTGGAATTGTCTTAAGAAACCCTAAACTTGTAATTCATTAGTCATCTGTAAATGCACAGTGAAACCTGACTTGAATAAGAAATGAGACTTGAGCTTCACCTTTTGTGACCTTTGTTAATGTTAAGAGAAATGTATGTAAACACTTACTGTTAGAGCACTGCACAATATAGACAGGATTAAGGGACCATCTCAAATCCAAATATATCAAGGAACAAAGATAAAGCAATTGACATGACAAAGAAGTATATCCATGTATGGTCAGTATTTAGTATATTACATGCAAATACACCAAACATTTTCTTCTAACCCCCTAATTCACTGTCTATGTGAAACATTTAAAGAAACAATACTTTACAGGGCTCAACATTAATGTTTGTCCGATTGTCCGTGTCCATTTCATTTTGTGATCGGACAAGTCGATTCTACTAAAACCCACCTTGTCGATCGACAAGAACTTTGAAGATGTAGAATATGACAAATATAAAATAGATATCATTATATTCATATAAACTAATTGTTTATGATACAACCTTGATGTAACTGGTCTCATACTCATGAGAACAAGTGATATTAATTATGACCTGACAAGTTTGGCTTTACATTAACATTCATTTAATTAATAAATAAACTTAAAACTTTAATATTACCAAATTTGATATTAACAGCTTTTTCAGTCTAACAATAAATCTTGTTTTTTGTTCAGTTTTTGCTCAGAGTCGGACAAGTAAAATATACATTCAGACAAGTAACGTTCGGTGGCAGCTTGTCTGATGGACAAGTGGAAATTTAAGTTAATGTTGAGCCCTGCTTTTTTTTTCACCAAATCAGTGATATTCATAGGTCAAGATTTATATAAAGTTGATGATGTCTCTAGTTGAGTGAATAAATCTTGAAAGGGATGTCAAACCAATGTACAAATAAGAATGCTTGTAATTTGAGGATGTGTATTGTGATAAGTTATAAAAAGTTCTTTATGCAAGTGGAAAACTATCCTTGCCACAAAGTTTCTCATGCATAAGAATTACGACCTAAGGGGCTGACAGAGAGATATATATCTAAAGCACTTGCCCAAACATGTCCTAAATATTTACTTGCTGTATGTGTACGTGATTTTACTTGCCCTACCTTACCACAACTTATGTAAAAACAACAAAACAAAGTTCAAGTCTTTCTTTTATTATTAGGTCACCTGAGTAAACAAAGTTGACATATTGCAATTGATCAGTGTCCGTCATCGTCCGGCATGCTTTAACAATTGAAAACTTTTAACTTCTTTAGGGTATAACTACTATAATTTCAGTTCTTTTCAAATTTGGTATGAAGCATCTCTTGGACAAGGAGGACACAACTTGTAAATTTCAGGATTCGTGCACCACTGGGGCGAAAACTGCGAAAAATTTACTAATTTTCAAAAACCTTCTCTACTATTGCACACGTGTAAGAGAAACTAAATGATTGGTGATGTAGAGCAGGAAGGGCTTCCAAAATTGTAAATTTCATTATCTATGGGGAAAAGGTTCTGACTCTCTTGGGCTAGGGAGGGGCCAAACTTGGTATTTGGTGTTTATGAGCAACATGTTTAAAAAACATCTTCAGTTCTGTAGATTATAAATTGATAACCATGTCATTTGACATGGTTGTATTTTCAAGCCTCATAGTCCCTCTTTGTGTGAGCGATGAATCTTCAATTGAACAGTCTGTTTTGTCCTTTTAATTACTATCCATAGTTAGCTTGCTACTGTTTTTTGTTTCACTCAAACTTTGTTTGATAAAGGAATTGCAGGTTTTCTATTCACGAGTGATAACTCAGGTTATTAGCTTTGTTTTTTTTCTTGTCGTTGTTATTAATTCTGTTCGTACCGTATACGTATCCGCGATTTCTGATGAAAAACGGTTACTTTTCAGAACAATATGTACACAATTGCAGAAAAACATATGTTTATATCGAAGTTGACATTGTTAAAAATTCTGGAAATGTTCATTATCATAATACTCCAAGCAGATTTACGATATCGCGTCATAGTCATAATTTTTTATTTTTACTTGACATAGGTTGGGAGTCATTTGATAATTATCTTCTCTGAATTTTTTGTTTATTTTTTTTTTCTTATAGTTCTATTTATCAATACATAAAAGTCGAACCTATAAACTAAATTGTGACGTTTTTGGCAACCTATCATGCGCTTAGGGAGTTGCTGGAGAAAAATAGAAAAATAAAAACAAAATTGGCAAGTGTCCTAGAATATCGAGAAATTATCACCTATATTAGAAAAAATTATCGGATGTTATCACGATAACAACATTTTTGGCAATACCCATCCCTACTTTTTGATTTAGAAAAGTATTTAATTTTCCATGCTTAGGGTATAGATCTATCTTTGAAACTTTTTGTGGCGGTATGCCATATGGTATCCTCTTGATGGCTCGAAGTTCTCTGTCTCTCTCGAAGTGAAGTCACGCTCCCGATTTCTCTCTCTCTCGAAGTGAAGTCGCTTTCCCGATTTCTCTCTCTCTCTCTCTCTCTCTCT
>CAJDSM010039058.1:6615-17908 GCA_903981925.1 Ostrea lurida
CTTTTCATGGTCCATTGATCTATAACCTTCAGCAATGTTTAATCTTTCGAAATCCTTTCAATTTTTCTGGGCATCTTATAAACATGTAATGAATTTAAAATCTCGGTTATATTTGTGACACCAGATGTCACGAATAATGATATATTTCAAACACTACGGCGCTGATCATAGAGTAGATCAGATATATAATGAACTTGACTATTGAATTATTTAAAATCCTCAGTACTCATGGACACTAGGTATATAACACCATAATTTTAAGCATGGAAACCTCTTTAAAAATTATGGCTTCTGGGTTTAACTTCTGTGTGCGTTTGTATGGAAACTAGATAGAAGCTACATCACTTTGAATTTTTTTATTGGCCGCAGTAACCTTGTGTCCATGGCATGCTGACCGTTCAATGTTCCAAGCAAGCTAATAAAATGGTCACGTGCACATCTTGTATCCGACACTGCGAGTCTATTATAAAGTCTGTACACGGGGCACGCAGTGGACTGACAACCCTTAGCTTGCGAAGATGACACATAACAAGTAAAGAAGATCGTGGTCCAATTAATACTAATGTTGTATTATCACTCATGCTCTTTTTTCTTTACAATAAATTTTGATTTTGATCGCCACGTGATCGTATTCAATCACGTGGGTGGTGTTTATTGGTCACCTGGATTACATGCAACAAAACTCTTCAAACAAATTGCGATTATAATTATAGTAATTATTTATCAAAGAAGAAAATAGATTGTCTTTAGCTTTCCATATTCAGTGTTTCAGAGTCAGCTACGATTTTGATAGAGGGCTACCTCTTTATGACCCTACACCCCCCCCCCCCGGTAATATCTCTTCATAACGCAAATACTATTCAGTGATTAAATACATTCTCACTCACTACATATCCATTTGTGTCCCGTCATAAAACTTAAATCCCTGGCCACAAAGAAAGATAGTTTCACAATTTTGGTACAACCCTGACTACAGTATGAAAAGATGAAGATTACGAACAATGGTCAATCTCATAAACTTTACAAATTACGTGCTCTTTCATAATTGAGAATTTTCACTCATATGGAGAAGTCACCATTGCCGGTGAAGGGCTGCAAAATTTAGGCCTATTCTCGGCACTTATGGCCTTTGAGCAGGACGGAATCTTTATCGTGCTACACCTGCTTTGACATGGGGCCTCGGTTTTTGCGGGCTCATCCCAAGGATCGCCAAATTAAGTCGCCTCTTACGACCAACAAGGATACTGACGACTTATTCTTACCCAGATCCCTGTGGAGATAATCCAAATTAGGAGTTGGGCAAATACGGAATCCAAGATGGGATCAAGTGTCTTGGAGGAGTAAGCATTCCTGTCAACCGGTCACTCCCACCGTGAACACTTTATCTGGATCAGGTAAACGAATCAATCCTTGGTCAAAATCAGTGTATAAAGAACTGTCTACAAATTGGTACGAGACACGTCAGACATCATATGACCTTATGGCAGGTTGTATTAGTAAACTAGATAAATTAACGAAATGCTGAGTTTCAACAATATCATTGAAACCCCTGCAACATCAATTTGTTTGTCGGTAGTATGTCTTGATTTGAAAATTTATCAAATACCGAGCAAGCTCAAGATTGCGTATAGAATAAGTTTAGAGACATAAATACCATATGCAAGTGATGATGGACTGATGCTACATCAATATGGGAGGTTGACGATTAAGAAGCTGAAATCATCCTGTTTATCATAGAGTTCAGTTGATAGTTTGTCGTTAGTGTCTTAGATTAATAAAATATTTGAGTTCGAGGCAGATGTGGAAGACTGGTGTCTTTTATTGTGAGTTCACCGGGATATATGGAATCGACAGATGAATGAAAATTATTATCATTAAGAGATTTAACGTCGTCCATATATCTTAACGTCGAGTTAAAGGCCACATCTAGAATTCTTTCTTCTCTACAAACTAGAATAAATTTTGCCTCACAAGAATGTAGCAAGTCAGCAAACAAGGGAGCACAATTCGTGCCCATGGGGATTCCAATTATGTTAACACTCTACGTAAGTAAGGAAGAAGAATATTTATATTCCAAATGGATTTTTACAACATATACATATGGATCCCTAAAACGTTGGCATTATGTTACCAGTTGGTGTCGCTAATTTGTATACCTTCTATTTATCTTACTTTACAGATCTAGCTTTCGAGAGGAAAGGATACAGTAATCGGATTATATTCTACAATTCAAGCGTGACTAATATGACAACAAAATCTAAAAAAGCTTGAGACCGACAAATGTTGCATCATTTAGAATTACAGTAAATTTTAGCTATTAAATTCCTTTGCACACCGATACACAAAATATCTATAGGGATCAAAGTATCCATACTCTTTTCACCGACACATTCATTCAATATTGATATGCAGAGGAATCATGCGTTGGATTATTAATATGCAGGCTCGTTAAGTCGTGCCATTATCCTCAAGATCATCAAGTTCGTCACTCTAGATCATTGAAAATAATTTTACTTAAACTCTATTACATCCCGCTGATATGCTAAATTATTCATTTTATTATAACATTAAGTCTATTGTACCGAGGAAGTAGAGATATATAACAGATTTGGTGGGTTAGTGACAGCAGAGTTTTAGATTCTTATAAATATTTATGTTATAAAACTGTCACCTAGAGGCCAGAGCGGATGGGCATGCAATTGTTCACATAAGCTCGAAATGTTACATGTCCTCATAGGAGTCAGATATGCCTAACATTGGAAATATAAAACATTTTGCTCTTACCAAATCCCCTTGCAGCTGAATGTTATACACATACATGTTAATTCATTCACCCACCAGCTGTTTGACACTTAATAAGACAGTAAATTGTACAATATTAACGATTAATTATTATAATACCAGTGACAATTTTGGTAATCTTATGTTATAAACACATACCGTAGCAAAATAGTTTCAATATGCAGTGGATGGTCAAAGGTCAGTCGACAGTTTGATTCAGATACACCGATCATGAAAAACACGACAGCACTGAAAATGTAAACAGAGTCATCCATATTTACTTCATACTTGGATATTTTATTGAACACAGACATTAACGGCAAACTATCAGCTCTTTACTTGATGACAAGATGACAAACGGGATTATTTCCGCTTCTCCATCATCAACTTCCCATATTATGTAGCATTATTCCATCATCACCTGCATATGGTAACTTATTTGATACGCAAGAGCTTGTTCTGCGTATAATCAGTTTCTACACGCCCGTCTTTAGACGTGGCGTATTATGTTATGGCGTTGTCCGTCCGATAAAGTTTGTCCGGGCCATAACTTCTTACACCCTCTGTAGATTTAAACAATATTTTACAGAATTGTTGCCCTGAACTCAAGGAAGTGTCATTACCTTGAGCCAAGGTCACTGGTCAAAAGTCAAGGTCACAATGCACATAATGCTTGTCCGGACCATGACTTTTTACTGAGTGCATCAAGGCCGTAACCAGGAATTTCCAATGGGGGGTGAACAAGACTTAAGGCAAGGGGTCTTGCAGCCCATTTAGCCCCTCCCCCCCAGGGAGTTTAGGGTTATCCCTGGTAGGGGGTCCAAGGGGCGAAGCCCCCGGAAGCTGAGATATTTTAAGCATTTTCATAGGGTTTTGAGGTACCCAGCGGGTCCAGGACGGGTCATGTTAGGGGGTCCAGTGGGCAAAGCCCCCGAAAACTGAGAAGTTTAAGCATTTTCATTGGGTCTGGATGCCTCCAGTGGGTCCAGGACAAGCCTTGGTAGGGGGTCCAGGGGGCGAAGCCCCCGGAAGCTGAGAGGTTTTGGCATTTTCATTTTGAATTGGGGGTGCACATGCACCCAGTGCACCACCCCTGGTTACGGCCTTGTGCATGGATTGGAATATTTCACAGAATTGTTGGTCTAGACCCAAGGAAGTGTCATGACCTGGAGCAAAGGTCACTAGTCAAAGGTCATGGTCACAATGCACATGTTGGTTTTAACATTGTCTGGGCCATGACGGGCGTATACTGTTACATGTACGTTGGCGTTGCTCTTGTTGAATCGAGGCAGGCTACTAACAAATAAATTGTTGTTTCAGGGGTTTCAGCAGTCAAGTTTATAGTCATCATTTCGCAAATTATATGGTCATCAAAACAATCTAATTTACCCGTACAACCTTCCATTGTGTCAAATGCTGTCTGACATGTTCCATACCTGTTTGTATCAATCGTTAGCCCGTTCTTTATACACTGATTTTGCTCACGGATTACTCCGTTTACCTGATAAAGACAATGGGCTCACGGCGGGTTTGACCTGTGGACAGGGAATGCTTAATCCTCCTTGGTACCTAATCTCACTTCTGGTGTATCCAGGGGTCCGTGATTACACAACTCTTATGTTGTATTCTGTATGATATTGATCACTGTTCGTTATCTTCACCTTTTCATCAGTAGCTCAGAACAAATGATGGCTCGTATATTACTACGAAATTCACATGATTTGCGTTACCCTAATATAAAACACGAATCCTTCAGGTTGTGTAAAGTGGTGAAAAATCATACAATTTGATATTGATTAGAGAAAGTTCTGTGATTTCATATTTCCTAGAAGTTCTTTAGAATATTTTAGAATCCACACTTTATTTATACCGCTTCTGGCATATGATGTGGCACAATACCTCTGAAGATTCGCCTTCACTGTCAATATTTTCATGAGGAGCAAAGATAGGGTTTTGTAGTATATTTAAGAATCAAAGTACTGAATGTACTGAAAGTCGGGCTTTTACAAGAAGTGCAATACAAACGTGTTGCATATGAGTACAATGTACTTGTGTTTAAACTTTTTGGGAGTGGGTGTGGATGTTAGTATGTTTTGAGATGTACACATCACCAAAAAATGTATAAATCTATTCCACTATTATTGATTACGAAATATTTTCATGTTTGGATTGCTGTATACCTGTACCTATACAACGATTGATTGATTGATTGATATTTCTTGTTTTACGTCCCACTCAAGAATATTTCACTCATATGGAGACGTCACCATTGCCGGTGAAGGGCTGCAAAATTTAGGCCTATGCTCGGCACTCAGGGCCTTTGAGCAGGGAGGGCTCTTTTTCGTGCCACACCTGCTGTGACACGGGACCTCGGTTTTTGCGGTCTCATCCGAATGACCGCCCCATTTAGTCGCCTCTTACGACACGCAAGGGGATGTTGGGGACCTATTCTAACCCGGATCCCCACGGGTTCCTATACAACGAGCTCGGTAGTATAAATCGTACAGATGCATATGTGTGTACAACTAAGGTAATGATCTCTTGAATAGACCTTCATTATTATGTTATATTTGTGATGCTTGCTACTTCATACTTGGTACAATGTATGCGGTTTTGTGGATTTTCTTTCTTATATTTTTTGTACAATTCTTTGTTTTTCTCTCTTGATTGACACGTGTACCAAGCTATCCATCTGTGATAACAGCTTGTTTTCAAATTGTCAAGCACTGCCAAATCTTGATTATTTCAAACATATTCTTCTGTACAACATCACATCTGTAAGAAAATTCAGTTGCAGAGTTTCGTAGAGTTGGAAGGCCTTTACCCAAATTATAAATATGATCTTTGGATTAGAGGATCTGACTTCAAGGGGGAGGGGGGGACTAATTATCTTTTTCCACAAAAATTCTTGCAATTAAGATTCAAAACATTATCAATATTGTATAAAAGGGGATAAAACTTGCACTCTTACTCTAGGGCATAGTTGCACTCAGTTGAGTATTAAAATAATGTTTATCTTTGTATTAATATTGTTGTGTTAAAATGACGACTAACTCCAAGATGGTTCCATGCTACAATGTAGGTATATAGATATTTTTTGTAGAACATTTTGACATAATTGTATTTTTAATGCTATTGATTATGGATGTCAAAATGAGTAAATTACTTCTAGTCGATTATTCGATAGCTTTAGTCGAAGAATATTCGATTATTTGAAAGTTTTTTTAACCACTGTTATGGTGAAGTTGCTTTGTACAATGTATACAGTATACACATACATCTACATTAAATAATCCAGTACAATTTTACGCGTATTTACATGTACCAACGATGAGATACACATGTTCAAATAAGTAGATTAATCTAGATATTTGATATTTTGTCATATAAAGGCATCGCATGGGATAAACATGATAAACACCTTAAAGGGACTGACCCACGATTTTTGATCAATAGCTTTTTTCATTTTTGATGTTTAACATCGAAAACATATCTTATTTAAAGTCTACATTAAAATTTTGGACCTTTTGAAATGCAAGGATTAGAAGAGATATTTAAACCTAACTCTTTGTTATGTAACAAAGACTTGAGTCTTTTTATCACTGGGTGCAACGCTAACATTTGGGGTGGCGTTTATGCCAAACATTGCATGGCGGTTCCGCAGCAGGAAATAATACGAACAAGTACAGTAAACATGAAAATCTTCACATGTATTCACAATCTAGTCCAGGAAATTATAATTTGCAGAGTCATCGACCGGTTCCGCAAAAGGACCGCCACCCCAAATGTAGTGTTGTAACACTGCATTGCTAATTTTGTAATTTAATGCATTTTTGATGCGGCAGTCACAAATATGGAACAGTACACATCAAACAAGATACTTTGATCATAAAAAGTGAAAAAAGAAGTTTGTAGTAAAATCGTGGGTCAGTACTCTTTAAGTGTGTATAACAATTTGAGCGAGATCACTTAGGTGTAAATTACCGCCTATTACTAGTGTTCAGTTAACTGTGGAAGTCCTTTGAGGTAGACCCAAAAAAACATCCATTAGTACATTAATTAAGAAAAAGATACACGGCACTCTATTGCAAAGTTAATGCAGAATTATGGCATTATGAGTACCCTAACCATGCATTGTTACACATACATGTTCTATAATCATACATGTACTTATAAAACATTTGACACATTAGTACGAACGTAAACTTTTCGCCCAAACCTTCTATACGAGTTTTTATAAAAGAAAAATTCCGCTGTGGTCTATAGGTTGATTATGTAGTTTTGAATATAAGTAAACGCCAGCGAAACGAAATTTCTTTGATGAAACTGAATTATTGGAAGGTGCTATTTTTTTCTGGCATTTCAGATATTACCGGTGTGCTAAAAATTTTTATTGACTATTCGACTTAATTTTCTTTAGTCGAACGTCGATGTTATCGAAGACTATCGAAATTTCGTTGACATCCCTACTATTGATAAATTGCTTCTACTCTGCAGCAACTAACAATTCACCGTACGATATACAGGACTATTTCTGCATCTCAACTTCCCATATTTTATGTAACAACATTTCAACATCACTTGCATATTGGTGGTATATGTCTCTCAACTTATTCGATTACGAAACTTATTTGATACGCAAGGGCTTTTGTTCTGCGAGGCAGTGGTACTAATTAGGTGTTTCATAGCAATTGTTCATTAAGCCGTTCCTTATGCACTAATTTTGCCTAGTATTACTCCACTTACCTGATCAAGAGATGTGAGACCCCGGAACAGGGAAGCACCCGATCCCACCTCTGGTATATACAGGGATCCGTGTTTCCAACAACTTTGTTTGTATTCTGATTAGGACAAGATTGGTCACTATTTGTTTTGTCTTCGCATTTTCATGCTAAATTCTACTATATAGATATCTTTTTTTCAAGCAGGTGCCTTTACCATAATTCCAAAAATTTATAATGACGACTACTGTTTTATCAACAGATACAAAGTTTTTTTTTCTACGCGGTGAACAGTTTCAAGACATTTTCCCATCCCATATCTGTTACATTTCTTACAGAAAATGAATTTGCATGTGCTGTTTTTCTTGTGTGTTTAATAGAACAAAATTACGAATTCCGCTTTAATAGCGCTTTTAAGTACTTTGATTTTCGTCTTCTTTCCCGCGTTATGACAGTAGTTCAATGATATCATGCGCATAGCGCGTGCGCCCAAAAAACTCAATAATTATTGTGATTAAAGCATGCGTAAGAAATCGGAACGTAATTAAACAGAGGCCACAGGCTTAACGGTCCACCTGAGTATCATAGGCCCACACAGGAGTCTCATATTTGCATTTCTTAAGTCTCAATACAGAGTATTTGTGTTCACATGTTAATATCTTTCAATATATGCATATGATTCCTATTCATATACACAAGATTATCATTTCAATCTCACAAGACTGTTCAAGAATTTTTAAATGAAAAACCATAATTGCTACTTTAATTTCCAGTGAGCTTGACCTTTGACCTGTTGACCCAAATTCAATAGAGAACATCTTGACCCATGGTTGAGTTCATGTGTATGATATGGTGATTCTAGGAGAAAGGATAAATGCTGAAGAGCCTGGAAATCGTATTGTTACTTTGATGTCCAGTGCACTTGACCTTTGACCTTTTGACCCAATTCGATAAAGAACATCTTCGTCTCATGAGTATATATGTATTGATATAGTGACTCTAGGTAGACAGGATAATGCTCTGGAACCGGAAACCATATATAGAGCTGTCCCATGTATGATATAGTGACTCTAAGGCAAATGGATAATTCTCTGAGCCCAGACACAATATCGCTACTTTCAATGCCAGTGTGCTTGACCTTCTGCCCTTTTGACCACCAATGCAATAGGTAGACCATATGCATGATATGGTGACTCTTGGTAGAAAGGCTAACACTAGTCTCGGAACCATTCTGCCTACAAGACGGAGGGATGGACAACTTGATTTAGTAACACACACACACAGAACACAACACACACACCCAACTTGTTGAAGGTGGGTATAATTATGACAAAAGGCTCCTTCTCATTTCAATATTCATTTACTTGCACATTATATCAATAGCATTGAAAAAGATGCTTTTCAATGTTTTACATATAAACACTATGTACCAAGTTTTGCCCCTCGCCCCTGCCCTGGGGTCAAACCCCTACCCCGGGATCACCAAATTTACATTTTGGTAAAGGCCTTCCTGCTCTCATCACTATGCATTTGGTTTCTCTCAGACATGTGCGGTTGTAAAGAAGAAGATTTTAGAAAATTGGTCACTTTTGGGCATTTGTTTGCCCCACCCCCAAAGGCCCCAGGGGTGCAAGAGACCTGAAATTTACAATTTATGTGCCCCTTGTCCAAGATGCTTCTATACCAAATTTTAAAAGAATTGGACTGGTGTTATCAGAAGAAAGTTAAAAAATGTTCAATTTGTTAACAGACATTATGTACCAAATTTGGCCCCGCCTGGGTGTCAGAACCCTCTACCCCAGGGACCACCAATTTACAATTTTGGTAAAGATCTTCCTGCTCTACATCACTATGCATTTGGTTTTCTTCAGACATGTGCGGTTGTAAAGAAGAAGATTTTTGAAAATTGGTCACTTTTGGGCAGTTTTTGCCCCGCCCCAAGCCCCAGGGGTGCAAGAGACCTGAATTTACAATTTATGTGCCCCTTGTCCTAAAGATGCTTCATACCAAATTTGAAAAAGAATTGGACTGGTGGTTATCAAGAAAGAAGTTAAAAATGTTCAGTTGTTAACAGACATATGTACCAAATTTGGCCCCGCCTGGGGTCAGAACCCCTACCCCAGGGACCACCAAATTTACAATTTTGGTAAAGGCCTTCCTGCTCTCATCACTATGCATTTGGTTTCTCTCAGACATGTGCGGTTGTAAAGAAGAAGATTTAGAAAATTGGTCACTTTTGGGCAGTTTTTGCCCCGCCCCCAAGGCCCAGGGGTGCAGAGACCTGAAATTTACAATTTATGTGCCCCTTGTCCCAAAGATGCTTCATACCAAATTTGAAAAGATTTGGACTGGTGGTTATCAAGAAGAAGTTCAAAATGTTCAATTGTTAACGGACCGACGGACGACGACGGACGAAGACCAATTGCAATAAACTCAGGTGACATAATAAACTATTGTTTGTTTTTATTTGAGCTCTAAAAATTCAAAATTGCTCTTTATTCACTAATTCTTGAATATCAGAAGAACTTTTTTGTATTTCGAAGTTGAAAAGCTGTTCGGTTTTTGTTTACTTTTCTCTTGAGCTTATTAATAAAAAGGCACAGCGATTCAGCGTGGCTAATAGCTATGGGCTTTTAGCAAAAGCCTGTGTTGTCTTCGTTTTTTTGCGGCTAAAAAATGCAAAATGATACCCCTTATGGGATACTGATACTACAGGTGACCGTTAAGGCAATGTGGGTCTCTTGTAAATTACATTGTAGAACGTCGAATCTTCAAGAGCATCTAAATATCAACATAATCCGAAAATTTGTATTAAAATTCAAGCAATCCGTGGTCAATATTTATGCATTTGAATCCAAATAGCCTCCACTTTCTTTATTTCTATCTTGAAATTGAACTACATTCTGCGAGTGTGACGTAAGAGATTAATAAGTTACAAACAGTCCCACAGGGTATACATTCAGGCTGAAAGTCTCTGTTAATAGGTAATAATGTGTCAGTTTGTATTTCTTTGTTACAATGTACTTTGTTTTGAATATAATAAAAGTTTAGTTGTGTGCATAGAGCCCAAATAATTTGCTAAAGAAAATTCAAGTAAGAGTTTTATGAAATATTTCGAAGTCAAAGTATCGGAATTGTAAAATTTACAGTGTCATATTGACATGCAATATTTTGGCCGTTTTGTCTGCTTTGGTGTTGCCCATGGAATTACCAATATGACTTGGAACCAAGCAGAAGTCGACAATGCTACCTTTTTATAATTGGAGAGATATGTGCTGGTTTAAAATGGATTATTTCAATAATCATCGTGGTTTATTGCACGCAAACAAGATATAGGGAGTCTGAGAATATAGTAAATATGTTGGTCGTGGAGAGTATTTTTAAAGCATACCCTTTGCTTAGGCGGTACTAATTGTTGCTTCATTCGAGGGGTTGAGTAGGGAAACGTTTTGCTGCAGCAGCAGTGATGAAATGAGTGCGTTTTGTATAGATGTGCATATTGCAGAGTTTAGACTGTTTAATTTCCAACAATTGTTAGCGTTCAAGATTTCTTGTTTTCCAGACAGTGGTTGTGTCTGATTCGGCCTTTAATCAATTTTCCCCTGGCGGTTTTCAGAATTTGTTGAGGGTTCCTTAAATGTTCCAAATGTAAGTAGAATCAGGTTTTAATTTTATTTGTAGACAAATTGATTTTATACATTTCCTTAACGTTTGAATCTTCAAACTGGGGATAAAAAAAATACAGTCAATGCTAGAATTGTCATATTACTTTCAAATTGGAACTATAATAT
>CAJDSM010039061.1:0-11367 GCA_903981925.1 Ostrea lurida
ACACCGCACGACGACGGACGAAGACCAATTGACCTAAAAATATATACTACATTAGTTAACACAAGTTGACATGCGAAAGGTCTGAATTCAGTAGGCAAGTATGGGATCCCTAGATGAAGTGATATACCAAATATCAAAATTTATAAAATAATGACTGAAGAGAGGGTTACAGTGGAACACTCTGTCCCACCCCGAGAAAACCATTTGGTGACCGAGGCGTTAGCTTTATATAGTTATGTTTGTTATCGATATTGTCTGACTCCGGTAAATGGGTCAAAATAACCTATAAAATTACTTTATTTTTTTTAAAAGGGGGGGGGTGACTATTTCCAACTGTAACCCTCTCTGCAGGCATTATTTTATTATAATTATACTGATGTCTGAATGTACAATGTTTTGATTAAATTGTCCAATGTACTGAGTAAATGCGCATGAGATGGAAAGCTTTCGATTGTGACGTCATAATACTGTGACGCAAAAACGTAACGTCAAGCATAAACATTGCAAAACTTGACTAAGTAAGATGTAAACATTAAGAAAAATGCGCAGAATGGGAATACCTAGCGTCTCATTTGTGTTTTGCGACGATTAATGCTGATTAGCAATTGCAAACATCCGTTTACCGCCTCCGCTTATGCACACTAGAATGGTGAACCCTACGCGCATAAATTTCGCGGCAGTCAACAGTTTTTGGAATATCACCCATTGTCAAGCAATGTGGACTGTTGTTACGTTCTCACACACTGTGGGGCGCGGTTTTATCATTCAGCTGGGTGACAGTGTATTTATCAAAGGTTTCTCAACCAATCAGAATCAAGTATTTTACATGAAAGTATAATATTTACCAAATATCAAGTGGCTTTATTACCAAATATCAAGTAGCTGTGATATGCAGTTTCAGAGAAAAGTGCAACAAAAATATTTATTTCCCATTAAGACAAAAAAATATTGACCAAGTCAATGTACAGGAAGTTGACATGCGAAAGGTCTGAATTTAGTAAGTGTAGTATGGGACCTCTAGATGAAGCGATATACCAAATATCAAGTGGTTGTGATATGTAGTTTCAGAGAAAAGTGTGACAATAATAAAGCTTTCACATTCCTTCGGAGCGGGAGTACATGTATAATCACAAATCGTTGAGAATCAAAATCCTTGCCACATGCACATCTTTAAGTTGCTTACAAAGATCTGGTGTGGAGGTAATAAAACTTTTTTGAGCATGTTTTTGTACTCAAGCTCAAACTCGGTGATCTAAATCTTTATGAAACTTTGATATAATCATTCTTATACTCAACTGGAGTGCATGGTCAAGATGTTTTTAGTTATGCTTTGGAGTTTAATCTGAGTTGTACTCAAAACAAAGAATGGACTGTGCATATATAAATGAATCGGCACAAAGTAGGAGTTTGAGTATGAGTACAGAAAAAAGTTTTATAACCTCCAGGCCTGAACTTTAATTTTGGCCTGTCAGAGCATCAACAGCATCTGAATGAAAATGAGTACTTACCGTGGAGCCTACGACTTAACTCCCTCGTAAACAAAACATTGGCAAGTTTACTCTGTCTGTACGCCGCCATACAGTTATAATCCCTCTCGCTGTTGATGTCATCAAAATTGATTTTGTGTGCACCTATAAAAGACATGTTTTGTGAAATTTTTCTATCCTTTGTTACTCAAAAGAATTATGCTACTCTCTTTATGTTTACCTTGATGCTCCGAAGAACAACAAGAGTCGAAGCTTGGATATGGTGAAAAAAGAAGACTTTTATATATATATCTAGCTTTTCTATGTACATTGATTGCTATAATTAATGCAGATAAAGCATTCATTAATTCTTACGCCCATGAGCAAGTGATGCTACATTGATGATTCTAGCAGGTGCTGAACTCTTCATTTTATCCAGCAGTAAATTTGTCAGCAAAAAGTGACCAAGGTGATTCACACCAAACTGCATCTCAAAACCCTCTCTGGTCTTCCAATATGGACACATCATGATACCTAAAAAAATTCTCCCTTTATTGTGATATTATGAATATTGAATAGACTATAATATTGCACATAACTGACACAAAAGGTATTTATAATACACATCCACAGTGTGAACTAGAAAATCAATAAAGTGAAAATAATTAATCTTGAATAGATATACATGTATATACCAAAAATACAGATATACATGTACATGTATATACCAAAATTTTACCTGCATTATTGATAAGAATATCTATTTTCGGCTCTCTTTTATTGATGTCATCAGCAAATTTTCTGACGGATTCCAGAGAAGCTAGGTCTACTATCTTCACGGCTACATTTGGATTACTGGATTTCCTGATGATGTCAGTAGCTGCCCTCTCGGCTCTCATTACATCCCGACACGCTAAAATCACTCTGGCACCTACAAACAAATCTTACAATTTGAATGTCACAAGTGATACATGTAACACAACCTGTAGTTGTTTTCTATTACATTGGCTGTCAGAAAGGATTTGTTAAAAGAATTACACCTACTCATAATGAAAATGCTCACTGTTAAAGGTAATGTTATTTTAGTTGTTCAATATAAAGGTCGTAAGGGTCGCCAAAAAAGACACATTGAATTTTGGTAATGCCCTGCATAGGCGGATCCAGGAATTTGTCTAGCTCTTGATTTTTTAAGGTACATGTACTTTTCACCCCAACCCCCTTTTTTTGGTCTGGGGGCTATCTATACGTGAAAATGCTTAGTTTTATTAATAATTTTTAATCAAACGTTAATTCAATATAAAGAGGATATAATGGTTCGCAGCGGCGGCTCCAGTATTTGTCGAAAGGGGCGATTTGTTGAAGGAGTTAGGTGTCTTGGGGGGAGCGAAAATGGGGGCCCGGGGGGCAAAGCCCCCGGAAGCTCTTGAGTTTTAGAGCTTTAAAAAGTTACTTTTAGGGGATAATTATTTTCTTTTATCTAGGTTGATATAATAGCACGCTGTTAAGGTACAACACTTGCTCTACCGAACAAACTAAAGGATGAAAGTAATATAGTACTCAAAAGTTGAATTTAGTGTGAAATTGTGTTACTACTAATATAATTATTTTGCACTAGTCTTTAACGATTAGTCATGAAAAATATCAAAATTTAAGTTGAAGGTTGAAAAATTTATCAAAATAAAGACTTCAGTTCTTTTGAATCAACATGTACTATAGCATAGAGAAATCAATTTTTGTAGGGGGAAAATGTCATTTTGCTTCATTCAAAGCTTTCTAATTCATATATCAATAACAAAAGTTTATAAACTTTTTTTTCTGTTCATTGAAGTAATGAATATTTTTTTTCAATGAACTTTGAAACGCTTGCTCCAGAGTTACTGCTTGCACCTTTAATATTGTTTCATATAGGTGAAGTCCGTAAATTAAAGAGATTTTCACTTAGTCTGTGGGAAATTTTTAATAATACAATGTGAAGTAATCCATAAATTGTGTTTATTAATTATCGGTGCTTGATTTTGATCTTATAAAATGCATAGATTTCGATAATTTTTTTGAAAAAAGGAAATAATTTAGTACTGAATCAGCCGTATTGAAAGCATCTTCGCAAGCCAAGTGTCCGATTCGCTTACTCTCATCTCCCCCTTGGCAGATTTAGTCGCGACTGAATTGCCATCTAACGGACAATGCGAGTTATTCGCTCTCGACGGAAACACTCGAGTGAACAATATTGTATGGGTTTTTTTTTAATTAGGTGTACATACTTGTTGCGTGCTTATATCACCTTTATGTTTCAGGCGGAAGTCGCGTATTAAAACTTGCCTTTCTGATCTTAACGATTCTACTTTGGTTTTAATGCCATGCTCAATCTTTCCGAGTTTGTTCAGTGTATTCCAGCACATTCCACAGATATACTGCCCTCTGTCATAATTTGGGTGCGACACGTAATCAATAATCTCTAGTAACTGGTCAAAAACTTTGAATCTTTCTCCAAAAATTGTTCGTCTTTGTTTTTTGGGCAAAATACAGTGGCAAAGCCGACAACAAGGACCAGACTTCACTCAAACCGAACAGGTATGAATGGCGCAATTTGATTGGATGCCTTGGGAAGTCAAAGCACGGCTTAGAAACTCGACTAAATCTGCCAAAGGGGAGATGAGAGTAAGCGAATCGGACACTTGGCTTGCGAAGATGTATTGAAAGTGACATTGACAAGTTTCAAGCTGAAAATGTTTAGATTCATTTTTTTTATGTTTTACAATGCTCACTTAGGGTATTTCTAATGGTCAGCAAAAAATTTGAACGTCATTTGTTGAGTTTCAAGTGATATACAACACTTATAATTCTTCGCTATGTAAACAAGGCTCGAGCCATCGTTTTGTTTACCTATATTGAATATGCTAGTATTATACGTTCCGTTTTTAAAAGGCAGATTTCTGAATACAACTGTTGTCTTCCCCCTCTCTCTTTCTCTCTTTTCCCCCCTTTTTCCTTTTTTTTTTTTTTAAATTTTTTTTTTTTTTGTTTTGCGAAAGGGGGGGTCCCGACCCCCTGGGCCCCCCCCCCCCCCTTGCCCTGACACAAGAATCAAACTAATTTAATAGCACAGCTTTCTCATTTATATTTCAAAAGTTAAAATCAATGCGAGTCTCTAAGTAAAACACTTGAGCTGTTCTGTAATGGAGAGTCTGAATCAGAAAACATTAAGCAGAATTTTCACAATTAGATAGTCAAATAATCCCAATTTTGATACAGTGTAAATTTAGAATCGCCTAGATTACTTGGGTGGATCGAGTATCACAGATTGGTTACGTAAATGGTGATATACATGTAAGTTGATCGAGTATCACAGATTGGTTACATAAATGGTGATATACATGTAAGTTACAAACAAGTGGTTGCTGTTTAATGAACATAGTAAGAAATTGTCTAAATCAAGATAGCAATGAATTTTGCTATCTTAATATAGAGTACAGTGTACAGGTATTTAACACTGAAAGTTTATCTGTGAAAATTTATCCTAGATTTCTCATAACCTCTGATACTTATTTGTGTTTCATCAGTTGATCACATGGCGGTAT
This sequence comes from Ostrea lurida, assembly GCA_903981925.1. Lineage (NCBI taxonomy): Eukaryota > Metazoa > Mollusca > Bivalvia > Ostreida > Ostreidae > Ostrea > Ostrea lurida. Next base: position 5,045 of record CAJDSM010039061.1, read on the forward strand.
GGTAAAAATGTCCTCATACATGAATTGAGCATTTTTATTTAAGAGTTGACCAGTGCCTGTGACATACAACACATACATGTAGTTTTAATTATGTCACAAAATGATGTCATACATAGCTCTCTAAAAAGGGAATTCAGTCACCATTTTAAACAAAACAGCATAGGCAAATAAATGAAACAATATTATGATGAGAATATTTGCACAATATCACAAGATCGTTATTGGACCAGGTATGAAAATGTCATTGATTCCAATACATGTATTTCATCAATCATCGAATGGCACAGACCAGTCACCATGGTGTCATTTTACTCCAATGATAGAACATGACCATGGGATTTACAAAGCAATAACACTGATATGTATTAAATTCCACCTTAAAGAAAAAATTTAGAGCACATGTCTTTGTGCTACATAAATTTAGTGTAAATTTGATATTGGCTGTCCATGTTCAGCTTCTCGTTTGCATTAAAATGCTTATATATATGGTCTTAACTTTGCTGATGTTAATGCTGAATATCTTTCTTTTTAGCAATATATTGTAGGAATGCCGCTCTGTAATCTTGTTTTCCCCCTAATCCTTTCATGTACACAGAAACAACCATGGAGTTAATACTCAGAATTACAGAATATCTTGTTTTCCATGATAGAAGTATTAATTACATGAATATCCGCTAATAGTAGTACATTTTTTGTCATGAATATAAAAGAAAATATTTAAAACCACACTTTAAAATTTGAAAAAAAAATATAATCCAATCACAGTTTCCTCTCTGAGAATTCAAGAATTGTGATGGATTACATAACTAATCAGGTTATACATCTTTTTTTAATAATAATGATATTCTTTATAAGTGAAAGGGTAAGGTACATGTACACTATCAGCCTGAAATTTAAACATTCTTATATTTCTTGTCAATTCACTTAGTTCCATGTTGAAAAAGTCAACAACAAAACAAGATTTACACTTCCTCACTCAGTCTGATTTTAAGATGAAATATCATGCTGACATTTGAGTTGGAAAATCATAGGGACCAAAACAGATTTCTCGTATTTGCAATACGGTATCACGAACACCGATATCTCTAATACCATGGCTATGTTGAAGTGATTCAGATAAGTCCCAATCACTTATTCTTTTAGTATATTACCCATGATATCTATAATCCTTGGATATCTCTTATTTTTCAGTTCTTTTGAGCTGAGATAATGAGGTTTGACCGTATTGAAAAATAATGATATATTTTAACATACATCTCAATTTCAACATGATCAAATTGCCAATGCATGGTGCTCACACTTTTGAAGCCAAATGAATGCAAAAATAGCATATTTTGCATGGTTGAAAGAAAATGAAGGGACACATGCTTTTCTGATGTTGTACATAGTTAATCAAAGTAGACTCCTGGTTCAGTAATGAAATTATTAACTCAGATATTATGATACAAACAATCACAATTAGGACCTGACTAAAAGTTAATCCAACTGCCATATTCTCTCTTGTCTGTACATGGTCCCATTTTTGAGGCTTTTGTGACAATATTAACAACATTATTATATCTTGTGTGTGAACTGTACCCGCTTGAGCCAGATCAATAGCCGTCTCTTTCCCTATGCCTGTGTTGGCTCCTGTGATGATGACCGTCTTCCCCTCTAGCCTCGCTTTGCTTCGGCAAACTCCCCCAGCAAAATAGCGTCTCAAGGACACCCAGGTGATACCTAAAATTAATGTATGTACAAAAGAAATAAGATATCATATCACAGAATTATATACCTAGGTGTCACAGGAAGAGAAGAGGTGTCGGCTGGACTGGGATTTGTGAACCATGCAGGTGCTAATTTGATAATAAATCATAATGAATCAGTTTGTGTAAGATGACTTTATTGATATGTGTTCGTCTACTATTGAAAATAAAACATAGAAATAAAATAAAATTTATTTCCTATACCTACCTACCCTATTTTTTTTCTGGAATGTTAGCGGAAACTCAACTATTTTTATTTTTGGCCTTATTGTAATGAGCCTTGATAAACCTGTGATATGACCTGGATTATTTCCATCTTTTTACTCAATGGCTGACTAAATTCACAGAGAGTCGGCAATTTTATCAATGAAGTAGAAATATATGACTAGTACTAGAGCGCTCTCTATGCTAGCTGATAATTACGCCCATTTTTCACATATTTCTATTCTACTGATACTTCCAACTATGTCTCTTAGGAAGAATTTTGATTCAAAATTGTCAAATGTTTACGATTATTAGGTTGTTGAGCAACAGTTATCTAATCATCAGCGGGGAGTAAAAGCCAATGAGGATCAAGAGAATAATGGATTGGCCATCAGATTTCCCATTATAAAGTCATCATACTTATCTACAGTCTACTCAATGCACACAGGGTAGAGGACAGTTATAAACACAAAAGAAATTCCCTTTTCACAAAAATTCTTCAAAGGATGTAATATTATTGTGAACTTTAATTAGAACAGTGTTGTGGTTGGTTCAAAGTATAAACACATTCAACTTTTTGCCACCACACTCAATATAGCTTCATGAAGCAACATGTATATAGCTTGTGCTGGGCCTGGACACTTAAAGAAAACATACATCATATGAACTTGACAACATACACTTGTGTGCCAAATTAAAAATCAAAAAAGACCTTTTTATTGTATATTTCATTGAAATCTGCTTTTATCCTCACAAGTTCTTGTTTTTATTCCTGTACAGATTCAGATGAAAATCAGTAAGGTTTGCAACTTTGCAGTTTCTTCCATTGATTTTAAATTTTTCTCCAACCAGTGATTATTTAAAACTTTTGATGAATATATAATTATAATCAGTGAACTAAATTATTAATTTATGTTTAATTCTTGTAAAGGATCCATATATAACCGGTTGCGATGGCTAGTGGTAGAGCTCTCGCCTTGTGATCGGGAGGTCGTGCGTTCAAGCCCTGTGCTCGGCCGCGTCAAACCTAAGCTGAAGGGGTCTTTGTCGTCCTGGGTACGCCATTTATGTACCCAGGGTACTTTTATTTATTAGAATGATACCCTGGGTACTACATAATATTATAATCGTACCCTCGCTACAGGCGCGAAAACAATACATCCGTAACCTCGGATCTTTCCCGATGTAGATTGACCTGATGGTTTACCTGTGCACGTTAGCTCCGGTATTCTGCTAGAGATGGAACTAGTACTCATAGAGCATGTAAAGACCAACAACAACAAATATGGTAAGTGATTGGCGAGCAAATTAAACATGTGATTTGTATCAGGGTACTATTATAATTTAATCGTACCCAGGGTACGTTAACAAACGATTTAATTACCCAGGGTACATTTAAACATTCAAATAGTACCCAGGGTACCAAGATATAGTACCCAGGACAACAACGACCCCTTCAGCCAAACCTAAGACGTGAAAATATGTAGTTGCAGGTCCTTCGCCAAGAGCTCGGCATTTAGAAGTGAGAATCACGGGTCTTTCGGATATGACCTTAAAAACGGAGGTCCCGTGTCGCAGCATGTGTGGTATGCTAAAGAACCCTCACTGCTAAAAGCCATGAGTGCTAAGCATGGGTCTAAATTTGCAGCCCTTCTCTGGCAATAGTGACGTACATCTCAATGAGTGAAATATTCTCGAAGGGACGAAAAACACTGAACAAATAATCAATCAATCATGTAAAGGATATACATAGAGATAACGTTTTTTAAATTTCTGCAAATGTTGAATGAAAAATTGTTTCAAAATTATTGTAATGAGCCCCATTCCAATCTTCATATAGTGGTAAATTTACAGAATAGATATGAATTTAGAAGACTTATGGTTTTCAAGGAAAGTTTCATAATTTTTGCAAAGTATGCTATTTAACACCAATACCATACTTTGCAAAGTTTATGAAGCGCCTGTGTGAAAAACCTGTAGTGAAAAATTGTAGGCTATTGTAACTAATGGCTTTGCATAGGCGTCGGAACCGGGGGGCTTAGCCCCCACCCCCACCCCCCACCACTTTTTTTGCAAAGATAGACATAATATAGGCAAATTACTCTCTAAATTCTCAACTTAGAAACCTTTTTGTTGGTTTAGCCCCCCGACGCCTATGTAATGTGACCTTTACTGGCACGTACTAAATAAGTGTACACTGTAGTTGTTAGTTAACATTCTGTATCTTAATTTACCTATCCCAACCACTGAACCAATCAATACCCGGTGTTTCCGACAAAAATTGAGCATTTCTTCAAAATCGACACCGACAGACATCATGTAAGTCTCATCGATTCGATGGATCGATTATTTGGTTTTTCAAAAACTTCGAAATCCCTGTGATATACCGATCCCGACCCTTAAAACAATATCCCATATCCCGACGAAAACACCTTTATCAGAAACAACTTCGATTTAAAATAGAAATTACCGGTAATACTACTTAAGTTACGGCATCTAACCTAGTGGAGGACATTTAGCAACCCTAACTTGAGCACCTGTGCCTTTGCAAAGTTAATCCAAAAGGGATAATTGTCACTCATTTTGTCGGGGGGACAAAAATGAATCAAATGACTCATATTTGAAAGTGATTTTCAATTTTATGCATTTATCTGTATTAATTTTCAAATCTAAAACGATTATGATCTCTAAAATATGTCCCATTAATTTTTGGCTTCCTGGACAAATAGGTTGTTCCTATTGTAGGCTAAGTTTTGAGGAACACTGCAGTCATTTGTAAATTGCAAAATATTATTCATATAGGCTATCTTTTTTATTAAATTAAGAGTTGGAAAAACGTGGATTCCGGGTCAGATATACCAGAGGTGGGATTGGGTGTTGTGAGTGCTATGTACATGTACATGTGCATATGAATTCAACTGACATTCAATTTTTTCTTCTACTGAGCCCATGCCGCCCACATACGCTCCACACTGTGCACAGTCAGTAGCAACTTTAAATCCAGTATTGTAGGCCCACCCAACCTTCCGGAACGGGCGGGGGGGGGGCTTTCAGGTAACATTATCTTACTCGTTCTGGGTTCAATAGAAGATTTTTTAAAAGACATTTCCCTTTATATAATTCATTATGCTAAAACTTTGATTCCCACCTACTTGGCCCATTGTACCCCCCGGGGGTCGACTGATTTGGAACAAACTTGAATTGTCCCCACTAATCAGGAAGCTTTACATATAAATTTCCAGATTGTGTGGCCCTGTCGTCTTGAGAAGAAAGATTCTAAAAAGATTTTCCCTTATTGATAATCTTATGTAAAATTTTGATTTTCCTTAATTGGGGCCCCATCATACCCCCTGGGTGTTTTCCATGATTTTTGAACAAACTTGAAATATTCCACTATATCAGGAAAGCTTTCATATAAGGTATGGAAGAGAAATGGCAAATATGCTTAGCGGCCCCCCACTACTATTTATAAAAAATAACTTATTCTTGTTTCATGTCTAAAAATTTACATGATCTCCAGCTTCATCAAATTTGTACTTTTCATATTTAAAATGCTACATGACGTATAAATCTTCGCCACCAAACAAACATTATTACGGTCTCTTAGTTCAAGCTCTGCCGGTCTCCTCACATCTCAAACCTTCTATCTAGCTGCATTCTCTCCATACGCGCATTTAGCCCCCGCCCACACTTTTTTACAACCAAGAACAATAAAAATTCGATGGACCAATTATGGTTTAACAGGATTCAGCTTGTCACATTGAATAATACATTTAAAAACTTTTAAGATATTCGGTATTAGCGATTACAAACGTATGTATAACACTCACCGATATTATTTAAACAATTAAATGCTGGAAACATTTCACTAACACCACTCCTGGATTATGAGAAACCAAGATTTGAACCTTCCAGACCCTTACCTTGACTCCCGTGCTCCTATACAAAACGACCGATCACACGTGATCTTGTATATGCATTGTCCGCGTTCTCTTCTGTCTGATTTTCTTTAAAGAACAAGTGTCTTCGATATATAATTTTTTACCAACACACCAAATCTACTTTGATAAATTGTATTAGATAAACGTATAACTATTTAAATATACGTGTAGTTTTGAAAGCACAATTCGCTAGCCAAGGGTTTTCGGTCCATTCCGCTCCCCGCACAGGGAGCGGGGTGCACCGATAAATCTTGGCTAGCGAAGATAAAATCTGTTTTTCTAAACAAATGCATTTGCAAGGTGAAATGCACTAGTATTGATTTATATTATTCATCAAAATTAATTTTACACATTACATATATTTTATTATAAAATGTAACACATATACATGCTGGAGCACATGCATGCAGGCATGTATTAACATGCAATCAAA